>PVJA010011142.1:0-55553 GCA_004027025.1 Myocastor coypus | reverse complement strand
TTTTTTTTTTTTTTTTTTTTTTTTTTTTTTTTTTTTTTTTTTTTTTTTTTTTTGTCTTTTTGAGACAGGGTCTCGCTATGCAGTTGAGGCTGGTCCTGAGCTCACTTTTGTAGCCCAGGCTGGTCTCGAACTCGCACCAATCCTCCTGCCTCAGCCTCCCGAGTGCTAGGATTACAGGCGTGAGCCACCACGCCCGGCTGTATAGTTGTACTTTTATTAGTTGATTATAGTTCCATCCTACCTTAGATCTGCCCCACCTTGTGGCTTTGCTCTGTAAAACTCTCTGGAGAAGTGGTGTCCCTGACCACCCACTTGGGAGTCCTTCTGTCTCTCATAGACCAACGAAGCTTTCTTCTTTGAATCCATACTTCAGTTTCAGAGAAAAGAAACTCAGTGTGCTAGACATCTAGCAGATTGGGCGTTACCTTGTCTTTTATTTTGTTTGGGAGTCTTTCATCATCCCTACATCAATATCATTGTCATTAAATGGTGTGTGCTAGGAATTAACTTGGGCTTCCCACTGTTCTATGGGAATTCCCTTTCTTCAACTGAAGGATGGAGGCAGGCTTTCTGGCTCTTTGACTGGCACTCTGTTAAGTACTGATGAGTGGGCAGCATGAGCGTTTTCTCAGGTTTGGAAGGACAGTGATCTCCAGAGTACACCTTTACCTGGATTGTGAAAAGTGCAAAAGCATCAAGACTAAGAAGATTATCAGCAGAACTAGGAAATGCCCAAGGTTGTTGAATTGAGCCTTTTACAGCTCTGCATAGTTATATGGGATTACTTTTTATAACTTCTAGTTATACTTTTTTGCTGGGTGATCAAGACTAAGTTAAAGCAAGACCTGTATAACTAAAAATGTAACTTTTGTATCTGACAAGGTCAGTCAAATCCCCTCAAGATTTACCCTCAGTTCCCATGTACAGTGGCTTATAGATCTTTGTCAGCGTCAGCCATCTGGATGAGTCACAGCCATTGTTCCACTAATTTGCTCTCCAATAGAATATTTTTTCTCTAGATGACTCTCCTTAGGAATACTATACATTATCAATCCTTTATGTTCCCATAATCTCCTTGATCAGAAAATTTGGGACACCACTGAGTTACAGGATGTCACAGTAGAGGTTCTTTTATGTCCTGAATTCTCACTGACTAGAAGGTCTAGGG
Organism: Myocastor coypus; assembly: GCA_004027025.1. Classification (NCBI taxonomy): domain Eukaryota; kingdom Metazoa; phylum Chordata; class Mammalia; order Rodentia; family Myocastoridae; genus Myocastor; species Myocastor coypus. Next base: position 54,385 of record PVJA010011142.1, on the reverse strand, counting down.
CCAAAATATTGGCTATCCTTGTAGCCATTCTTTTTCTCTAATTTTTGGTCTGCAAATTTTAGATGGTTACTTGTTAACCATCTAGAAGAGAAATTTGATGATATTATTACTCTATAACAGAGGCAGTTGAGCTTAACATCACTATCTGTCTGAATATCAGATACTTTAGACATATCATGGAACAGGCATTTTCCAACAGCCATGGATATTCTAAACTTTAAATCCCTACAGAATGTGGAAAAAAAACCAATTGTACATTTTTACACAGAAATTTAAAAATCAAACGATATATTGATTTGTAGCAGGACAATCCTATGACTTTTTTCCTTGTCTCTTGTTTTCTTTTATCAGCTTTTTATTGTACTATATGAGGTTATTTAGCTAAACTCAAGTACCTACAATATCTGAACTGGCATCAAGTATGAAAGCATCCTTTAAAGACTTTCCAAATATATCTTCTCTAATAGCAATGGAACACTCATCTCTGACAAAACAAAACAAAAAAGGGGATATAAATGAAGGACCATTTTGTAGTGAAAAAAAAAATATATATGTATATACAAAATAGTTAAGATATATATACAGTTACTTTCTTTTAGTTCAATGAGAGAAATGATTTGTACTAATATTGTTTAGATAAGACGTCAGGTCTGCATCTTGTACTCTGAATAACTGCTATGAAGATAATACAATGTATTAATTATTATATCTATCCTACTGACCTGTTTTGAAACTGTCTCATTGCTAGTTTATTCTTGTTGAAATTAATTTAAAAAATTAAGAAGAGAGGACTTAAGAAGAGACAGCAACGGAGAAAGATGCAGAGGAGGGCAGCGTTGAGTTTGTCAACCAAGATTCCAAGGGGCTCTCTGGGATCCTTTAAGAATGGACATAAATTTTTTTTTGTCATGAGGATTAATTTTCTGCAGTGAGGATTAGTTTTTTGTCTTCCTTCTCATTTTTGAAAACATAAGTACATCATGATTCCAAAATCAAAACTCTTTTATGAAGTATATCCTGAAAAAAAACATACTTCCTCCCTGGTCCCTCTTTCCTATTCTCCTCTGTCACTATGAGTAACCATGTTATAAGGGTTTCCAGCCCTAATTTTTCAGCTGGCATCTCTGAACCTTTTCAAACCTTTGCCATAAGCCACTCCTGAAGCCTCTTGAACAACATGGTCAGGTATACTCACAGCAATGATCATACTCTTGATACCAAATTCTGTTTCACTTTTCTCTCATTGGTAGGACAGAATACCTGTCACCCAAAATTAAAGGCAGAAAGGTTTATGTAGCTCACAGTATGCAGAGATTTCATTCCCTAATCAGCTGGCTCCAAGGGAGGGTAGTGTGGCCCAGGAGCAATAGTTCATGCGCTATATTGCAAGTGTGACAAGAGTAAAAGGGAGAAACAAACTTCTTTTCCCTCCATTCTACTGTAGGCAGGCTACCTGCCCTAGGACAGGTGTACATTCAGCTGCCTCCAAAAAGCCACCCAACATGACTGCACACAAACTGCAAAAGAAATAATCATATATTGGTGAATAGGAATCTATTTCATTCTTACTTTTATTGTATATATTCTCTTGTGTACATATATATCATAGTCTATTCAGCTGATTGGCGAATTTTTGACTTTTTTGAACTACTCTTTAACTAATAATTGCATAATAAAATTTCTTGTTGTCAGGTAGCAAAGTTCCTTAGAACTTGGAGCTCAGTATTCCATCCAAATTCTCTGGGGCCTCCAGTGAGGTGCTAAGATCACTCAAATGTCAGCCTGACGTTGAGTAGATAAATAAAATCTCATGTTTCCCACAAGCTTTGTCTGTGGTATTTCCTACTGCCTTCATTACTGAAAACATATCCATAAATTATTTCATACTTTTCCAAGTCTATATTGAGGATAAATTCTAGATCTAGGAAGGTCGAAGGGTAAGTGTAAGTATATCTGCCTTTGTATACGTATTGGCAAATTGATATCTCGATGATAATTCTTACTTACGGTCCTACCAAAAATTTAAGGAAATTTTTTGCTCCTAATATTTTTCCCAATATATTTTCTATCGTCAGACTTTTAGATCTTGTCAGCTTGTTAGAGGAGAGATTTTTCTCATAGTTTTATTTTGAATTTCTTTTACTGTTATGGTTTATGTCTAGTTGTCCCCCCAAAGCCTCATGCAGTCATTGGGTGGGGACTTCTGTAGATTGAGACTTGACTCATGAGTGACTGGGATTGTGTGATTTAGTACTGATCTAGAGTTTGAGACTTGATCCATGAATCCTGGGATTATGTGTTTTAAGTACTTCTGGGATTATGGGTGTAGCCTAAAGTGGATAAGCTGAGGCAGAGAGCCTGAAGGCAATATAAAGAGAGACAAGAGAGACAGACTGAAGTTGTTGCTGTTGCCCTGTTGTCCTTGTTGGTCAAGATGCCTCTGTCGCGACTGTTGCTATTCTACTGTCATAAACCGGATGCACTCTGCCCTGTTCCACTCAGTGTTGGGCCAGCTGAATATGGACTGAAACCTCCAGTAACTGTGAGCTAAATAAACCTTCCCTTCCTTCATTTTGAGTGTTGGGTATTTGTCCCAGTAACGAGTAAAAAGTAACTAAGACAACTAACTACTTGCCAGTTTACCCACAGTGGCACGCAGCAGTGTGACTCACTTTCCTCAGCACTGTTCTGGGGGTGTTGAATATTACAGCACACAGGAAAGTTACTGAATAAATTTGATAAAGTTATCATTTTCATATTTCCTTTATACTATTTTGTGAAATATAACAAAAATGTGCAAGCTTTGGTTAGTTTATATTTAAATTACTGGACTGGTAAGTGATTATATATGTTTGGACATTTATTTTCTCATTTCTGAGTCATGAAAATGTCTGGTGTTTGGAACTAGTATTTTTCTATCTTTTGTCATTATTTCTACTGATTATTGATTTTTTGTCTAAGAACTTTTGGAGCTATTTTGTGGAATGATACTTTATTTTTTTAAAGATGTCTTTATTGTTTTTCTGTGATATCAGTTATAAGTACTTTCTGTAATTTTTATTTATTTTTTTAATTTTTATTTTTTCTTGTTTCAGAACTTTTGTTTGTTTGTTTATTTTTTTTTTAAATTTTTATGGCTGGCTCAGCCTGCCCTGAGGGCAAGGCTGGCACAGCATGTGGTGCCAGGGATCGAACCTGGGTCCCTGCAGCCACCTAAGCTTTCCTAAGCAGGCTCTTTAGACAACTGAGCCATCCTGCCAGACCCCTTTTCTGTAATTTTTAAATTTACATTTTGATTACTCAGTGTTCTCTTAAATTATAAATCATTTCTGTCCTAGTTACTCTTCTCTCTTTGCTGGCACAAATACCAGACACCCAAAATGAAGGAAGGAAAGGTTTATTCAGCTCACAGTTACTGGAGGTTTCAGTCCATATTTGGCTGGCCCTAATGTTGAGTAGAATAGGGCAGAGAGCATCCTGTTCATGGCGGTACAGCAACAAATGGCGACAGAGACAACCAACTAGCCAGGGCAACAGAGAGCAACAGAGAGAGAGAGTCTGTTTCTCTGTCTCGTATTATATTCAGACTATCATCCCAGGCTGGGGAAGATACCCACACTCATAATCCCAGCAGTCCTAAAATCCATAATCCCAGTAGTACTAAGACATGTAATCCCAGCGGATCATGAGTTAATCTCAAACTCTAGAATTGCCCTCCTCATGACTGCAGGAGGCTTTGGGGGACAGCTAGACACAAGCCATATCAAATTTTTTCTTAAGTTGTAACTGTGTGTTGGAATACATAGGAAAATTTTTCTGATTCTAGATTCAAAGGTGTGTCTTCTTCCAGTTCATACAAACTTTCATTTTTTTGTCTTTTTTTTTTTTTTTTTTTTTTTTTTTTTTTTTTTTTTTTTTTTTTTTTTTTTTTTTTTTTTTTTTTTTTTTTTTTTGCATTACCAGGCATTGAACTCAGGACCCTGTGCTTGCCAGGCAAGCGCTTATTCTACTGAGCTATCTCCCTGGCCCAAACTTTTATTTTTGAATAGCTGATCTCTGGATTTTTTTCCTGGTGCATAATTCGAGCTGTGGATTCAATTTTTATCTTCAGTGGAACTACTTTCTAGTTATCTTGAAACAAATTATCGGGGCCTGGCAGGATGGCTCAGTGGTCTAAAGCACCTGCTTAGGAAAACTTAGGTGGCTGCAGGGACCTTGGTTCGATCCCCGGCACCACATGCTGTGCCAGCCCTGCCCTCAGGGCAGTCTGAGCCGGCCATAAAAATAAATAAATAAACAAACAAACAAAAGTTCTGAAACAAGAAAAAATAAAAATAAAAATAAAAAATTCTAAAAAAAAAAAAGAAACAAATTATCAAAATGTTGGCTAATGTCTAGTTATATAATAGTGTAGAATATATGATATGTGAAATTCTGAACCTTGTATTTTTTGTTTTAAAGGGAAGAAAAAAAAATAAATGACACAGAATTTCAAAATAAGATTATAGGAATTGACAATGGTTATTATACTACATATTATTATCTTCAAACTAGTTGCTCAGATTATCAGATACAAGCATGTAAAACTAATCAAACAATATAAACAATATAACTGTTCCTTTCAATGAACTAATAGGAATTAGTGGTATAATTATCTTAGCTATCTTTTGTATATACATGTACACCTTCCTTCTTTTCTCTTTTCCTCCTTCCCAGTTCTTTCCTTTTGAGCAGTTTCTGTCCCTTTCACAGTGATGATTGTACCTTTTGTACGAGTTATCATAGCTCAAGTTGGAAACATCCCACATGTTCTACAACTGAGAAATGGACAAAAAGATGTGATATTTTTATACAATGGAGTACTATTCAGCTATAAACAAAGATAAACTTGAGATTTTTGTGGGTAAGTGGATGCAACTAGAGACCATACTTATAAGTGAAATAAATAAGACTCTCATGGTTGCACACTGTATTGTCTCTCTAGTGCAAGAAACTGAAAGAATAAATAAAATTCTGAGCCTTTTTAGGAAAAGAACAAAAGAATGTGGCATGTGTACATAATCTTTTGAGATGTTGGAATAAATGTGTGAGTAAAAACTCAAACAAAATCAAGAATGACTTTTTGAGGGTTCAGCATTATTGTTCTCTATGGCTTAGCACACATACATACATACACACACACACACACACACACACACATAAGATTAGTGAGTCTACCTAACCAGAGGCTACCCAAGCTGGGTTTCAGAGCCAAGGCTACCCACACTGTGCTGCCACAGTGCCTCTCTCATCTCCACATAAGAATGTTTCACATAGAATTATTAATGCATGCACATACATTAATTTATCTGGCGACTAAATCCATTATCTTTCAAACCTTGTTAGCTTATCTCCAAGTTTTTAATTTCAGGTTTGACAATTGAGAATTTTCTAGAGTAATATTTTGTCAGTCTTGTGAAAAATTAGGTTAAAAAACAGGTCACCAAAATATTAGTCTCAATTTTGTACATAATCCAATAAAAGAAGAAGTTTAAGTACTAGCTTTTTAGTAAAAGATAACTAAGTACTAGTGTGACAAAATTGTAATAAATATTTGGACTTTCCAAGAGAAGAAGTCAGGATGAGTAACTTTCTACAAAGTGCAACTAAATATGGAGCACTGTGGCTGATTATGAAGCCTTGTGTTGCTTAGAGCAAGCTGGTTTCATCTATCCACTATAAAAATCAGCATAACTAAACTGAGTTAGAAATAATTTCCTCCAATTTCTACATTTTCTGAGGGTAAAATTATCAGTTACATCAACACCTTCCAACCAGACACCTCCAGGATGTGCCATCGCAGGTGGCTGAGCCACTTGGCTTTATGCTTCTTGTTGACTAGGGCAGGAGAGAGATCTCACGTCTGGCCTGGGAGAACTTCAGTACATCTCTGTACGTGTATCAGAGAAGGTTGGCTGTAGGCTTTTGATTTGTATGAGCTGCTTTTGAGGAGCATTCAACAAGACGGGGCATGTTGCAGGTTGATGCAGACAGGAAGTAGGGGATTCCGTGCCTGGGCACTGCAGTAAAGCTTCAGGAGGGGAGCCTTTGGCGAAGCTGAAGTTAAAGCAGAGTTCACTCATATTACTCTGACTGGAACATCTGACTGTGTCCTGCTTTGGACAATGTTGCTGCTGTTGTCTGTGTTCAGAAATGATGCACAGTGGTCGTGCTTTATTCAGGATACATCAAGGTCACAGAGGGACCCTGTAGTGTCAGTGTTCTGTGAGAAAGTGTGTATAACAGGGGAGCACCACAGTCCAGCTGCCAGGACTAGGCCTTTCCAGATGCCAGGTGCTGCTTTTATTCATTTGTACTTCAAAGAATATGTGAGTTGTCCTCTTCTGTTCCATTTGCATGTGGCAATACAGACTCGTATTCATCAGAGTAGACAGACCAGCTGCTGTCACCAACAGTCCAAAAAGCTCAGGTGCCCAGCCAAACAACTGTTTCTCACAAACACAAAATACAGTCATTGTAGTATTCCTTCTTGGTGCAGCTTTTAAGCTTCAGCCAACAGTGGCCATGCTCAAGATGTAGCTGCCAAATTTTCATTGGTAGTGGAGAAAAAAACTGAGACACCTAATTAAGTATCAGTTAGGTATGAAGCTGATATGCTTTATTTTTCTTATATTTCATTGGCCAGTTTTAGTCACATGATATGAAGGAGCATACGAAATTTCTCCAGAGAAAGAGAACTGAGGGGATATGTGTCCACACATGCACAGACGCGTACACACACACACACACAAACACCCCTCCCTGGTCCCCATTATACCATTATGTATGTGCTTGTAAGATAATAAATTTGGACTGCAAATATTTGTTCATCCTCATCTCAAAACATCATTCTTGACTTCTTGGAATTTTTTGAAAATGCAAACTAACTTGGTGTATTAGTTACTTTTTGCTCGTTGCCGGGACAAATACCCAACACTCAAAATGAAGGAAGGAAAGGTTTATTTAGCTCACAGTTTGTGGAGGTTTCAGTCCATATTCAGTTGGCCCAAGGCTGAGTGGAGCAGGGCGGAGAGAATCCAGTTCAAGGCGGCAGAACAGCAGCAAAATGGTGGCAGAGGCAGCCAACCAACACGGCAACAGAGCAGCAGCACCAGCTCGAGCTACAGTCTGTCTCTCTGTCTCTCTTTATATTACATTCAGGCTCTACACCTTAGCTCCCGCCCTAAGCTACACCCATAATCCCAGAAGTACTTCCACCCACAATCCCATCAGTACTAAAACCTATAATCCCAGGGATCATGGATCAAGTCTCAAACTCTAGAAGTCCCCGCCCAATGACTCCATGAGGCTTTGGGGGGACAACTAGACATAAACCACAACACTTGGAAAGGAAAACTAAAAATAAAGATGGAGGGTAAAAGTGGGAAGGGGGAAAGAAAGAGAGGAGAGAGAGAGAATGGAAAAAGCATAAGGTATAACTGCCCCAGGAACTTATGGAAGCTCTTAAATTCCACAACTGAGTAGTTGCTTAGGTAAGCACAGGGTCCAGGGTTTCATAAGTAGCACCAAATGCTGTTCTGGCTCCATCTCCAGTTGCACTGAGCCGGTGATGGAGCCTGGGTGTGTTGGCACATGCCTGTAATCCCAGCACTAGGGCGGCAGAAATTAGGAGAATCACTATGAGTTCAAGCTGCATAGTGAGACCCTGCGCACACACACAGACAAAATGAAATGAAATAAAATAAAATAAAATTCCACAATCCATCATCCACAAGAAGGCCCAGTAAAGTCTGTGGTGTAGTCTTGTAGTCTGACAGCTTGAAAGCCAATGGTCAGTGCTATAGTATCCAGTCTAAGTCTGAAAGCTTGAGAACCAGAACAACGAGGAAAGAAAAGCTCTGTATCACTGCTTAGACAATCAGGAGTCCACCAGAGAGGAAATCCTCCCTTGCTTCACCTTCTTCTTCTATTCAGTCCCCTCTGTTGGTTTTAGCTATGCCCACCGCACTGGAAAGACCATCTCACGTATGCTATCTGCTGGTCCAAATGCTAATTTCTCTCAGAAACACACTTACAGACATTCACAGAGATAATGTTTAATCAGCAGTCTGATAGACCGTTCCTGAAAGTTAACACAAAATTGTACATCATATTAAGTGATAAAAATCCCCTGTATATTAATGAAATCATTAAATAGGAATACAAAATTTTATGTAATCAAATTAAGCACATGGTTGTTTGTATCGTTTGACATATAATTGGATCCAGTTTTTTCAAGATGGTTTAATGTGTAACTTTATATCTGACAAATTAAATAACATCATCCAATATAAAAAAATGATTTATTGTTGAAAAACTACGTAAATCAAGGTATATTATTAAGTCTTTTGCTTCATAAGAATAAAATTTCTGGAAAAATATATGGACATTGTTTTAATCTTATACCAGAAAAAAATTTATCCTTTTGAAAATATCTTTATCATGCATAATCTACTTAAGCCGGTTCTTTGAAGTACAACTGAATTCCCATGCACAGGAAAATGGCTCCCTTCTAAGTATTAAACAGAAATTGCTGAAAATTTCAGGTTTTTTATGTGTGAATAAAGTATTTAACACATACTTTACATGCTCAGTAGTTTTTAATCCGTAGAGTTGATATCATAATAGTAAACTCCTCCGTGTGTGTTTTTACAATGCTACCTAAATATTATACTTTTTCTCTAGCTAATGGCATAAGACTAAATGGTTACTTTAAGTCAGAAGAGATATTTTCTTTGAAAACTAAGTACATGGTGTCTCTTAGAGAGAAGAACTATAATTTCAGAGCTGATAACAATTGGAGAGATTCAGTGACACTGACACAGCTTAAAATAAAGTTGATGTCCTGCCTCTGCTATTGTTTGTGTCTGTGACAGCAAAAGCATAATTAAAGCTGCAAAGAAATCATCAGTTGCTTTGCATCAGAGACTTGACAACCAAGAAAATAATGAAAAGTTTTTTTATACCTTGTAGTGACTCTGCCCACAATATCCTTTCTTTCTGTGCCAGTCTTAAGAGTGGATATAAGCACAGAGCAAGTGTGAATTAATAGAAAAGACTGCAGGAAGAGAACAATTCAGGAAGTTCCACGCGTATGCAGCCATCCAGCCAGCCTGGAGCTCCCCACAGGTCTGAATGCTGGCAGTTGCTTCACTCTTTCAGTCATTCCATGGTTTCTTTGTCTCAGAAGCCAGAGAGGGTAGCCAGTGTTGGTAGTTCCTGCCTGACTCTCAGAGAAGCCTTAGGAATTTTTGGTCAGTGACCTTCTTCTTGGCTTCATGAGTGCAGGCTAACTCTAAAGAAAGAGAAAAACACAGTGAGAAGAGGCTGACTTAATCTCTGTCATCCTTAGTCAATGTACTTTTCCCTACAGTGCTAGACAGGGTCATTTTGAAGCCAGCGCTCTCTTGCTAGCTTGTTTGGGATTCATTTCATTATCCTGCTGTATGTTGCAGACACAGTGGCTATAGGAATTAGGGAGGGACTTATGGTGGATTTAGACAGTAATGTTTCTGTTCAACATATGTAACACTCACATTTAGAGTGGATGCGATGCTGGTTATTTTGATGAGATGTTTTAGCTGGCTGTGTGATGTCTTAGTCATCTCTTAGAAAGCAATGTCTAATCATCAGTGGGGCCTAGGCGTTCAGCTCAGATGTGGCTGCAGGAGAGCTCTTCCATCAGAGACCCTGAAGCTCCACCTGGTTTGCTCACAACTATGACCCTCTCAGGGTGGACACAGAGACGCCCCCGATGCTGCTGTTTCTTACACACTGGCTGAGGGATGGGAGTCTGGGACAACTAGCTTTAGTGTCCTTCCTGGTTATTCAGGGGCACTGTAATCTGAGTGCTGCTCAGCTCTCAGCTGTGGTGCCCCACTGCCACCACTTGAGACACTGCCACCATCTCTTTGAAGGAGGACTGGGACACTTGGACTTGGCTTAGATGAGGGGAAGAAGGTGCTGTTAGTGTTCCTAGCCTCCATAAACTCCAATTAACTATAGTGAATGCAACCCTTCAAAAGATTTCTGAGTTTTAAGTCCACCATTTCCCTGCAAGATGCAATAGTTATTAAGCAGCTCCACTGCGTCACTCTTTGCTGAATCACAGCTCTGAAAGCTGTCTGATCTTCAAGCCATGCATCCAATCGTGGAACAAATGGCAGGTCCAAATTTGAACAAATCACCACCCTTCACTTGCACCAATCACAGCCCTATCCGTTCTGCCACTTCTTGCGTTATCCAAGGAGGGCTCTGTTCAGTATGCTGACCCCCTTTCCTGAAGCATAGGTCCTGTTAAAATAAGATTTTCCCTGGTGATCTTTTTAACCTGTGTGTAATGTATTTCTTGTTGGAGTGCCTGAAGCTGGAGGTTGATCGCATGTGCAGGGCTAAAGCAAGGCCAGCCCAAGAACATGGAGCACCCAAAGCGAGCCATGTGAACAAGCTGTTGCACTTCTGAGAACATGAAGTGCCTTCACTGAGCCAGGATACAAGTTGGTAAGAGGAAGGATTTCAACTGACAATAACCTCCTGAGTTTATAAATAAATGTGCTGTAGTCTTTAGGTGGTTCTTTCTCTCTCACTATGAAAGGTGGCTCCAGTTGACTTGAGCTTTATACATCTTTTGTTTTTCTTTTTGAGACAGGGTCTTACTATACAGTTCAGGCTGGCTTTGAGCTCATATTTGTAGCCCAGGCTGGTCTTAAGCTTACACTGATCATCCTGCCTCAGCCTCCCAAGTGCTGGGATTATAGGTGTGTGCCACCATGCCTGGCTGTCCCAGCTTTATGCATCTTGGCTCTTGTTTTTCTTCAGCTTCCACTGTCCCCTTCTGAAGTTTCAAGAGCTGTGGTAGATGTGGCAATTGGCATCTGAAAGAGGAGCTCAGAGTCAGGGAAACTCATGATAAGAGGTGAGAGGACGCCTCTGAGAGTGTGCGCTCATACATAACAGGCTCAGAAGAGCAAAAGAGCAAAAGAGGCTCAGCAGAAAAATAAGGGAATGGTGTGATATTCTGTGTCAGTGCCGAAAGGAACGATGAGAAACCCGAGGAATTTAGCTCAGAGGACTCACTGAGATTTGTCTCCTTGAATCCCAGGTCTCAGGTAACCCCAAGTAACCCATCACAGCTGTCTCTGGGCTTTGTTTATTATCTTTCACTATCTAAGATGTGGATTCCTTACCTCTACAAGGGGGAGAGGGTAATGATGTTATCAATATTGATTTTACCAGTTATAAAATTTAGGGCAAAGAGCTTCTCAAGAACAGCAGAAGTACAAACAGGTGCCTGTTGTGTTATTGATTCCCATATTTATCTTTTTGTATCTTGAGGTGCTGACAAGCGCAAGATCCAAAATTCAATCTCCAGTACCAAAAAACAAACAAACCAATAAAAAGCCAGAAAACTTCACCAAAACTCAAAAGTGTGCACGTCTATGACAATTGATAGTTATTAATGTCATAATATATTAAATATATTCATGCCTTGAGATGTATAGGTCTTCTAAAACGTAAAATAAGGATTCATTTTGGTCATTGATTTTTCTTTCAGGTGCATACATCTGACTTTAATAAAAAATTATGATATATATATATGCTATGTATGTTCCTCTAAACTTAGAGAAGCCTAGACAATTTTGTAAGTTTCTTTAATTACATCTCATTAAAGTTCAAAAAGTTGGGCAAAAACTTATGTAGTAGATATAAATGATTAATTAAAAAGCCTATTTTTTCATGTCAAAATGGAAAGTCAAAATGGAAATTCAGGTGTGTTACAAAAACATCACCATGATTTTCATGATACAATACTTTATATGGCTTTTTCTTTCCAATTTTATGTGTAAAAGAATATAGCTATTGTCTACCAATATTCTTTTTTTTTTTTTTCTTGTTTCAGAACTTTCGTTTGTTTGTTTGAGGGCAGGGCTGGTGCAGCATGTGGTGCCGGGGATCGAACAGCGGTCCCTGCAGTGGCCTAAGCTTTCCTAAGCAAGCGCTTTAGACTACTGAGCCATCCTGCCAGGCCCCTGGCATAGACTGTACTTAGGGAGAGTCACTAAGAGAGAAAAGTCTCTCAAGTTGTCACAGAAAGCAACTTGGTCAAGCAATGGCGGTGACTCATCCTGATGGCAGACACAGACAAAAGAACTAAGAAAGGATGTTTTGGTTCCAAGGTAAACCTGAGGAGGTTTTACTGACCTTGCTAAATATAACAAAACATTGATTAATACAGTTTTATCTTAACTTGGTCTTGAACATTCTGGAAGAAAAGTATAATTACAAATTTATAAAACAATGCTATAGTAATATGCTAGTTATAAAAGAAATTCAAATTGCTAACACTTTCTGATAATTGCTCTGGTTATTAGTTAATTCACTGTCTAGGGTTCAGTTGCTGAATTCCAGGACCTGAAATCCTGGGAGTGAGAATCTTTAGCCTAAATGAGTAAATTCACTTAGAACAGAAAGGGTTTGAAAATGAGATGATGTTCTACCTGGCCCCCCAAACACAGCTCCTCCACTTCAATTGACTACCCACCGCTTGCAGCTAGAAAACAGAAAGTGGGGCCAAAGCAAGGCCAACTCAAAGAACACCACATAGCAACCAAGACATGACAGGCAAACAAGTTGTTAGGCAGGGGCTTTCAACTGACACTAAACTCCCGAGTGTATAAAGAAACACTGTGCAGTTGTTGGGCAGTTTTTTCTCTCCAACCAAGAGAGAAGGCTCTGCCTGACCTCAGCTTTCTGTATCTTGATTCTTATTTTTCTTCATGCTCCACAGTTCTCCCTCCGGAGCTTTGGAAACTGTGAAGGGTGCAGCAAATTCTCAAGTTCTATGGACTTACTCCAAAGCTCCAATAAATCTACCTAAGGTTTACTGCCTTGAGTAGTGTGGATGGAGTGCTTGTCTCAAAAGAGAAGCAATAAATACCATTGCCCCTGAAGAGGGCCAGAGACTCACACCAAAAAGCCCAGCCGCAGAGCCCAGCACCCTGCAGACTGATCTGTGAGGCTGGCACAAGCCAGTGTTGGGCGGCAGCGAGCACAGCCACAGCAGCAGCAGTCAGCAGCTGGTGTGTCAGCTGTCAGCTGCAACTGGCCCATGTCATGTGTTTCTTCAAGAACCCCAGGGAGTTAGGTACAGTGTGTGGTTGACTACCCTACATTGTCACTTAATGGTATCATAAGGACTTTTAAGATAAAAATACTAACTGATCTCTGAAAGACCATCATGCTTTCTTGTAACACCTCTGTTTATGATGCGGTAGGGCAGAGTCCTGCTAGAGAGATGATGGATTTGACTCAGGTGACATCATGTGCTCCAATTCTGTCCTGTACTGGTTTTGCCTTTTCTTTTCTGTAACTCTTATATAACCTGACAGATAATATCAAACAGGATCTTTGCTAACATTATATTATTCTTTTTCTATGGGTGATTCAACCCAAGAGGAAATAGCTTCTTTTTTTTTTTTTTTTTTTTTTTAAGAATTTTTTTTTCTTGTTTCAGAACTTTTGTTTGTTTATTTATTTTCATGGCCGGCTTGGCCTGCTCTGAGGGCAGGGCTGGCGCAGCATGTGGTGGCGGGGATCAAACCTGGGTCCCTGCAGCTGCCTAAGCTTTCCTAAGCAGGCGCTTTAGACCACTGAGCCATCCTACTGGGCCCGGAAATAGCTTCTTATTGGCTCTCTACTTTTCAAATTTAATACATAATTTCACAAAAAAGTGGACATTAAGGCACCAAAATTGTCTACATGCACTCCCTGGGGATTATTAGCTAGATCTTACATCCAAATAACTAACACAAGTGGTAGCAGGTCATTAATATTTAAGTCAAATGATATGGGGATCCACATCTCTCAACTGGTTGGTTTCTATTTCTATTCTCCAACTTCAATTTTCAGTAGAAAAAAGTGACACATAATACATTCTGTGATCTGTTCTAGGCTTTCCCCAGATAAGGAAGCATAGTGAACAGCTCACCTGATCCCACGTTGTGATAAAGATGATACAAATTACCATGTAGTGTAAACATGTAAGTGCAAAGCTATAATCACGTCTGACTTGTGGAAGGAGCCATTGTCTTTGTCTTGCATCTCTCCTGTTGTATTCCTGTAAAGCATTGTCACAGTGACTAATATCAGTGGTCAGAGAGGTAAGCCAAGTGATAATACAGTTTTACAAGTAGAAATGGTATCTTTCTTGGGCTGGGGATATAGCTCAGTAGAATAAGCACCTGTCTGGCAAGCTCAGGGTCCTGAGTTCAATCCCTAATGCTGCAAAAAATAAACAAACAATAAGAAATGGTACCTTTTTTGTACAGCAATCTGTATATAGACATAAAATAGAAAACCACCCATATCCTGTTGATATCAGAGTGTAGGAGAAGACAGCTTCCCTCTATTACAAAATCTCTTACTCTTTTGAGTATGCCAAAAACCACACCGGTGAATCTGGCCTTTGCCCAGAAACTAAGAGTCAGATGGCCTGAATGGGAGGCATGATAAGACAGAGATGGCAATGAGACAACTTTTCAGGTAATGAAAAAGAACACAAACCCACCAGATACTTGCAGTTGAGAAATGGAATTGTTGCCAGAGCAGAAGGAAAAGTGCCTTGATTACAATTTTGTCTTGGGTGGGTCTGGTATTTTCTATTTACATCTAAGTAGCTTATTTTCCTATAAGCTTGCTCTTTATGTGTACTTGCAGTTTTCTTTTTTTAAGGCACAAACATCTCTTTTATTTTGTACATACTCATTTTGTGAGAAACTTCTTGAGTTAGATGCTGAATAGATGGGTAAGATATACATCTGGAGCTCTAGGAAGGGATCAGAAAAATGGATGGGTACATTCTATGTGACCCATTGCTTAATATCAAAATTTTAATTAGTTGATATTGAACCAGTCATGATTGCTATACAAAAATATTTTCCTACACTTGCAGTTTTATATAATTTCTTTTTTTTAAACATTATTTATTTATTTATGTTATGGCTGGCTCAGCCTGCCATGGGGGTGGGGCTGGCACAGCATGTGGCGCTGGGGATTGAACTGCGGTCCCCGCGGTTGCCTAAGCTTGCTGAAGCAGGCACTTTGGACCGCTGAGCTATCTTGCCAGCCCCATTGCTTTCTTTGATTTGCGTAATAAGACAACAGAAAACTATGTGAAAATTTAATAAAAAAATTAATTTAGTTGATTATCACCAAATTTTTGTATTGAACTTGTTTTCTATTAGGAAGTTCTACTTAAGATAGTTAAGTGGTAGATTTTACTAATATTTGTCAAATTTCCACAGGGCTATGTCTGCTTGTCTTTATAAGCCTTATGAAGATGAACAGGATAAAACAAAGATGCAGGAATCACATGCATTTCAGAAACCAAATTAAGTTCATTGAACTTATTCTCCAGGTCTCTTCCAACATAGCAGCAGCTTGAACTAACAAAATCAGTTGATTGGGAAACATGTTATATCTTCAGGTGTATTATTTCCATTTGTACATTAATTTGTTCACTTTTTTTTGAAAATTGGAAAAAATTCTGATTTTTCTTCAACTTAGAGAATGTTAATAAGTGGATTTTAAAAAGTGTGTTGAAAGGGCTGGGGAGATAGCTCAGTAGAATAAGTGCTTGCCTGGAAAGTGCAAGGGTCTGAGTTCAATCCCGGGTACCACAAAAAAAAAAAAAAGAAAAAAAAAAAAAAAGACAACATACTACATCTTAGTTACTGCCTAAGCTTATGAATAAGTATGCACTCCCTTATACCACCTCCACCCCAGAGTCAGTTCAGTGACACTGCAGGTGTGTTCCAGGTGTGTGCAGCCAAGAAGACAGAAGCTTCCTGTCTCACCAGCTCCCAGACCTGTGCTGCGGTCTCTGCAGGGCAGGCAGGCTCTCAGTACTCAACCTCTGTGCATGTTGCAAGCAGGCACACTGGGGGAGTTGGGTTTCTGCTAGGTAGCTAGGCGTACTGTGACAAATCACCTCAAATAGTCAGGTGTAAAGTAGGAAAGTTTTGCTTTGGCACAGGGTCTCAGGAGTGCCAGTGAATGGTTGCTGGGCTTTGTGGCCTTTGGGCCTGTGGCAAGGCAGGAAATATTAGATTGGTGGGGCCTGGGGTAGATGAAGCTGCTCACCTCATGGCAGGCTGCTGTGGAAGGGAGAGAACAAGGACCAGCCAGGGTCCCTCTGTTGCCTTTAAGCACCCAATGTCCCCTTAGGACTCACTTCCTTCTGGGCCCTACTCTGAACAGCTCCACTACTCCCCACCCACTAGTGGTGGTAGCTGAATCGATGTCTTTACCACCTCAGCCTCTGGATGTTGCTAATCCAAACCTAATGAGGCTCCTTTCTCCATCCAGGTTGTGTTATTTAACATAAGAAAGCCAATCTAAAACAAAACAAGGCCTGGCAGGATCGCTCAGTGGTCTAAAGTGCCTGCTTAGGAAAGCTTAGGTGGCTGCAAGGACTGAGGTTCGATCCCTGGCACCACATGCTGTGCCAGCCCTGCCCTCAGGGCAGGCTGAGCAGGCCATAAAAATAAATAAATAAATAAAAGTTCTGAAACAAGGAAAAAAAAATAACAAATTTCAATTTTCAGCATATCATATTAAGCCCATGATATGCATATTGAGAGAAAAGAAATCCACTTTAATTACGTAGAGAAATTTTAAAGAGCATCTACATCTGTGCTACTTGGTAGAAAACAGATTTTATTACCTATAACATTTTAATGAACAGGCTTATAATCTTTTCAAAAGAGTAGTTCTCATCCTATAAGTAGAATTATATTTTTTAGTTCCAAGGTTGTACTTTCAGAGAAGTTCAAGTGATTAAAAATAAAACATATAAATTGTGACTCTAATATAAAATGATGCTCACTGTTACTGAAACGTGTTGAATTTATACAGGTAATTCCTGACATTTCACCTCTTATTTTCATGGTAATATTATACAACCACATTTCTGTGTCCACTACTATGGCCAGGTGAAAGCAGCTGGATCACAGATTAAACAAATAGTTTCTTGCCTGAGCAAGATCAAGTGAGGATGGAAAAGGACCCGCGACTAAATGTTTTGGCTTTGTGGATCATAAGGTCTTTGCCACAACTATTCAGCGTTGGCATTGTGGTGTGAAAGCAGACACGACAGTAGATAAATGAATGAGCACAACTATGTTCTAATACAACTTTGTCCGCAAAAACCGATGAATGGACCACATATATATTTGTCCATCTTCATTTTAGAGTCTAATTTGTTTGAAAGTAATATATTTCTCCCTGGTCTAAATAGATAGAAAAAAGAAAAAGACTCAAAAATAACCACGCACACAGAAAAAAAACAAAAAGCAATAAACAATAAACATACAAAATGAAAATCAAAAGAGGACAAAAATAGTAGAACAGAGACAAAAGGACAGTGAAAAACATAGTCCAGCCGAATACAAAGAGGAAAACCAACTAGACAGACAAAAATAAAAGTAAAGTTCCTCTAGTGTCCTCAGTTCTGTGGTAGGGCCAAGTTGTAACCAGAGATGCATACTCTAGTTAGGTTTGTATGTGGGTTTCAGCTGGGCTTGGGACTTTTATTGGTCTCTGGGTTTGGGGGATGGGATTAGGTTTCTGTGGCTTCAATCTTCCTTAGACATTTATGAGAGAAAAAAAGGGCTGACCACATAGCTCAGTGGACTAAAGCTCCTGCTTAGGCAGCACAGCGGCTGGTGTTCAATCCCCAGCATACCATACAGGCCTCATCCTTGGGGCATGCTGAGAGGGCATCTGAGACTAGGCATGGTGGCACACACGTGTAATCCCAATGCTAGGGAGGCTGAAAAATGGGAAGGATCATTATAAGTCTGATCTGTGCGGTGAGACCCTGTAGACCCTGTGCTAAATACATTAGAAAAGAAAAAAAGAAGTAGAAGCTGAAAGAAGGAAGGAAGGAAAGAAAGAAAGAAAGAAAGAAAGAAAGAAAGAAAGAAAGAAAGAAAGGAAGAGAAAATATGCTTCTATTCCATATATATTTGTCCCCAAGAGGAACACCGGTTCAACTAACTTACCACCTGCTGGCTCATACTGTTAGCATTGCTTTGGTCAGTGTTTGCTATTTCCCAAACTGCTAGTCCTGACTGTCCATCTTGTGTGTCCTAGCCAGAGCCCTAATGTGTCCTTCGTGTGTCTGCTGGTCACTGGTTCCTGCCAAAGGAGTGAGGGAGGAATCACTTACTTGGGTTCTTCCTGCCGAGTATGTCCTATTTTCTGCTTGTCACATCTCTTTAATTGATTCTTCTAATGCTGTATTCTGTTTATGGTGCTATTTTTTGATATTTTGACTTTATGTGTTATTTGTTAGTATTCTGTTCATCTTATTATTTTCTCAACATAATTACAGTACAAATATCCCTTCTGCCAGTATTCAATACTTTTATTTTATAAGCTAGCCATTATTCACACATACCTCAAGAAAAGTTCTACCTTTGTGATGAGATGTGTGGTATGTAGGTATTTATGTCAGTTTAGAAATGAGACCTGTGGTCCTAGGTGAGTGCTGGTTAATCACTGATCTATAATTTACACAAATAGTAGAGGTCAAGAGTGGACATGCAGTCACACAGGACAGATGTGTAGAATAAGATGAGAAGTGTGGACCAACAGGGAGATCTAAATGCATGCTGAGTTAAGGAATTACAAGCAGAAGAGGATTCTGAACCTTAGGCTGAGATTACCCAGAAAGGAGTAGAAGGAAAAAGTTAAGAAAGTGTGAGAAAAGGAAGCCTAAGAGAAACTGTGGTCCCCTGTACAATGGTACTGTTAGATGATACTAAGAGAAAAAACAGAAAATTGGCTCATTTTCTGAAAGGAAAATAGGTGCAAGTTTATTGTCTTCATCATTATATAAGTTGGAGGAATAATATATGTGGTTCTTCCCTGTGAAATAGGAAAGAATTGTGACTAGGGTTAAATGCTATTGAGAAAAAAAATTTGAGAAATGAGAGTTTGGAGATAAAAGGGAGAATGGGGAAAAAAGAATGTATATTAAAACATCATTCTGTAATTTTTGTCTGGGAAGTCAAAGATGCTCCTTTCTGAACATTTTTATGAAGGAGATTGTCTTAGTTACTTTTCACTCGTTGCTGAGACAAATACCCGACACTCAAAATGAAGGAAGGAAAGGTTTATTTAGCTCACAGTTTGTGGAGGTTTCAGTCCATGTTTGGCTGGCCCAAGGCTGAGAGGAACAGAGCAGAGAGCATCCAGTTCATGGCAGCAGAGCAGCAACAAAATGGTGGCAGAGATAGCCAACCAAACACGGCAGCAGAGCAGCAGCAACAGCTCTAGTCTGTCTCTCTGTCGTTCTTTATATTACATTCAGGATCTTCACCTTAGCCCCTGCCTTAGGCTACACCCATAATTTCAGAAGTACTTCGACCCATAATCCCATCAGTACTAAAACCCATAATCCCAGGGATCATGGATCAAGTCCCAAACTGTAGAAGTCCCCCGTCCCCATGACTACATGAGGCTTTGTGGGGACAACTAGACATAAACCATAACAGAGATGCAAGACAAGAGGACATCAAGTTGTGATTTTCAGATAATAGTAAGTAAAGAGTGAGTTAAGAAGAACTACCTGTGTCTCCAGAGAGTACAGAGGATCCTGTTGCCATCAGCAAGCACAAGCTGACAGTTGCATGAGCCTCCTTTCGGTGTGTGTGAGGTGAAGTTGCAGGGAAAGTGCCCATGTATACATTGTTTACCTTCTTGACTGCGAGGTGGGCTGGGGGCTGCGGCTCATCACAGCTGCCGCTGTGCACACCGTGCCCTGAGGAAAGAGCAGAAGCCCAGAGTTACAGTGGGGTTTGCATTCCACGCATGTCACTTTCTCAGCAGCAGTTGTTTACTGTGTTTCACTGGATAATACAGCTGAGGGCTCAGCACTGATTTGGTCTCACAATTTCCTCAGGCCTATACTTTTGGTCTATATCTTCTGATTCAATTCTCCATGTATATTGTATGACATATCTAACATCCCATTATCTTAACTTTATTATTTTCAAATTTATTCTTTCACTTTTATCATTCCTATTCCTACCTTAATTTTTTCCTATCATTCTCTATTTTGATCTTTTCTTCTTGAGCTTCCTGTGTACTTCATTCTATGTCCAGAAGGAAGCATGTTGTCCTATTCCCAATGGCCCTAGGAAATTCTTCTTTTTGAACTCATAAAAGGAGATATTTTGGCATGTTTCACTTTGAAGGAAGGGGCAGACATACACAAATGCAGGCTCGAACTGTGTAGGATGGCTAACTGTGAAAGAATCATTACAGAATGTTGTTTCTAAAAATAATTTAGCATCAATTGCTAAGTTTCCATTTAAAATGAAACACATTTCATGAAAAGTTTATACTTTTAGAAAAGTACTATGAAAGTTATATGGGTCATATGATTGTGATATTGTCATGTAAGTCCTTGAGATCTGACATTGCCCTGTAATTCTAAAGATAATTGTATATGGTCTACCCTACACTTAGTTTTGCACCTCAGAATTTCTAAAGTGATTTTTCAACTTGACAGTGTGGCATTTTAAGACTGTCACACTGTTAAATGTTAAAATATAGAGTATGTGAAAATCAAATGGCTTCTAAACTATTAACTTTCAACATGCATTGATCTAAAATAATTTCATTGTTTTACAAACCATTAGAATAATAGAGCCAAATGACTTGTGACACTCATTTTTTTCTAAATCCATTTTAGTTCCCTACTCTGTCACCTGTATCAGTCACCCTATGCATTCAGTGTATTAAAGAGACATGCTGATTGGAAATAACATTATGATTAACAGGGAGTAGGGATGCTCAGGGTGCCAGAGGATTAGTAAAGCACCTCACTGAGACAGAGCAGTGTTTCTTACCAAAAAGATGGAAGCCTGTGCATTTAGGAAGTTTCTTACATCACAGGGGCGAAAATGGTGGAAATCAGTTGAACAGACAGAATTGTGCAGTTGATGTTAAGATTTTATGACCACAGAATGGAGCTGATTAAAATTGGCATCTGAGCTCTTGCTCTTGTGTCCCCTCTAATTGGCAAAAGGCTCTGGAAAAGGGTAAAGATGCAAGCAACGCTTCCACCTCAGCATCAGAAGGCACGCAAGTGGTAGAATACACTGAATTCAGCTGTGGCACCACCACTGACCACGGAGGCATCTTCCTGTCACACCAAGAGCCATGTGGCAACAGCTCTAGCCTTTCCACTCACACACTCTGTGCTTCTGCTCCAGGCTAATTAGGCACACAGCTGGATTTTGTGCTAGCTAGAGTGATTTGTGATACTTTTGTAGTTTTCCTTTCCTTCCCTTTGTCTATGAATATCAAATTCTTTCTGAAAGAAGAATTTGAGCACACATGAGAGCAGTTACTCTGACTTAGAGAAACTGTGAAGTGATGTCAAATCCTCCTGCTTTCCTTTCTCTCTTCTTCCTGAAAGGATAGAGAGAAGAGGAAAGCAGTCTTACTTCAGAAACCATGCTGTTTCTACTGTTTGACTATGAGATGTGTTACATGAGAATTGTTACTGAGTTTGCAAGGTGAAGCGCTTTATGCAGAGCTGGCTTCATATCTGGTACTTTGAGAATGAGCGAGGATATTGCTAACCACCCTGCTTTCCTTTGGAGTCACTGCAGATGCTGTCTGAAGTGCTTGCCCTGCTTCTTGTGCGCAGCTGGCCCAGGGCCTGTACTTAAGCGCAGTGTTTTTGTGGCTGGGGTTGCTATATCATGCTGCCCTGACAGCTGGAGCAACAACAGTCAGATATGCAGTGCTTCATCATTATTTTTGATGTCATGGGGCTTTTGCTGTGATGTGAATCACATTTGTTCTGATAGTTTTGTGTATTGCTCATAATCTTCTGTTTTGACTTCAGGTCTTTGTACCTGGGACCTTTCTGGGTTTCTATTTATGACAGCTTATGATCCTTAGGTAAGAAATAAGAAATGTGTTGGGCTTAGTGTGGGTATATTACTACTGTTATATTTGGTTCTTAACAAACAAAGGCTTTTCTTTTTTATAATTATCAGTTATGAAACTACTGAAAAGTGTGGTGCTCCACAAGATTTTAGGGAAAATGTGGTAAGTTGTATTTTAATAAATATATCAGGTACTATAGGCAATTTCTTTAGCTCTGGTATTAATTAGTACTTTATGATATTGTATTCAAGTCTCCAAAGCCGTTATTGATTATGTAATTGCACACGATGTGCTCACTTTTGTGCACCTGGATACTGGATATGTTCTGAGATGCCTTGATGGTTTTGGATAACATCCTTGGAGAACGGAGGACATGGAAAAGGATCTTTGGTTTGCACATCAGTTGTCTGCTGGGCTGTTTTTCTCCTTGCTTTCAGGGTCAGTTTGAAGATCTCCTGGGTTTGGAAGGGAGATGCTGGTGCTTTTCCTGATTTCCTACACCCTATCAGGCTTTGGTGTGGAAAAATCCATGTCTCTGAGCGTCAGGCAACAAGCCATTTGTGCCTAGGAATAAACAGCGACGGTAGGCACCTTTCTTGGATGTTTAATATCACATGTGCCTCACAGACATTGACTTCTTTGATGCAAACATATGCACACATATGCACAGGCTACATGACAATTATGTTCATTTCCTTTTTTGAAGATAAGAAAGTCCGGGCTCTTGCAGTTTGAATAACTTGTACAATAAGGAGGCACTGAACACAGGCAGGTGTAGCAGCCGCAGAAGCCTGTCCCTGGATTCCTCGAAGCACCGAATGGTCCTTCTCTGTGCCTGGTTTGCTGCCTCCAGTTTACTGCCTCTGCCCTCAGCTTGACAGCATCTTTTGAACTAGCATTGGGTTTGCTGACTCTTGCACTCTGTTCTTCCTATTTGTCTTTTGTCCTATGTGTAGATCAGCCCCAGTGATAGGGCTCTTGTTAACCTCTTTAGCCTTTGTTTGAATTAGAAAAGGTCCCCTCCCTTACATCACTCTTCTTTTCATTACTTCTTTTCATCCGGAAAATCCCCAAGTGGCAGCGCACCTGGCTGTGAACACTCACTCACACACCTGGCTACTCTTCTCCCTGTCAGCAGCCTTACAACTCATCCTGGTGGCCACCACCTTTTCCAGCTACTTTCAAGCTCCTGTGAAGACCCTGTGCTTAACTCCTCCCATTGGAGGTCAGGCATTGGACTGTGAGACCGTTGGGCAGCTGCTGCCTGGGCAGGGTCCAGGCGTGGACATGGATGCATGGCTTTTCTGTCACTCCAGACACATGGCCCACAATTTGAAGGTGAAAAGCTTTGCTTTGTGTCATATATTCACCCTATGACTGGCTGGCTCCGAGATAGAAGCATCCAGGGAAGAGGGCATGGTGGAGTGAAGCAGCACCATTTCATCTGTTTGGGGAGCAGTGCCAAATGGGAAGAGGTGAGGGACCACAGGCCGCACCTCCAGGCCACACCCACACACACCAGGAGCATTCTTTCTTCTCAGGACTGGGCCAGAAAGCTCAGGATCTCCATTCCTGCTTTCCCATGCTCATGTGTGTTAGCAGAAGGCTGAGACAGGAAGAGAATGATGGCATAGAATAAACACTCTGTATACACCTTCACACCAAGACCTGGCTTGGAGTTCACTTTAAAGAACTTTCCCTATGTACAGCCAAGACAATAAAGATCGTGGCCTTGTGATTCTATAGGTCTACTTTTAAAATATAATTTGTTATCATCACTTTTTATTTATTTATTTATTAGAGTCTGCAGGTCCTACAGGGTCCCACTACACAGATTGGACTGGTAGTGAGTCTACTGTTTCAGTCTCCCAAGTGCTGAGATTACAGGGGTGCACCACCACACCGTCTCAGGATGCCCTGGGGAGGGCAGCATGGCATATTGGGGATCCATCCCTTGCCCCTGCGTCTGCCTAGACAGGTGCTTTAATCTGCTAAGCTATCTGGCTGGCCTTTTCATCACTGTTATTGTCAATAATGATTTAACTTGTATAACTCTGGCTTCGTAATCATCAACCTATTTAAATTTCAATATAACCTTGCGGCATAGACATCATTTTCACTTTTTTAAAAGTATTTTGAAAATCTGGTGAGATAACTCAGTGGTCTAAAGTACCAGCTTAGGCAAGTTTAGGCAAGTGCAGGGACCGTGGTTTGATCCCCAGCACCAAATGCCACACCAGCCACACCCTCACGGCAGGCTGAGCAGGCAAAAAAAAAAAAAAAAAAAAAAAGGTGAAAATGAAAAATTGATACAGGGTCTTGATACTTATGTGACGTGGTACTGGGGATCGAACTTGGGACCTTGTGCTTGCCAGGCAGGCGCTTATGCCACCGAGCTATCTCGCCAACCCTTATCACTTTCATTTTTCAAATGAGAAAAGTGAGGCCCACAGAGATGTGAGGCCCACAGAGATTCCATGAGTTTTCCACAGGCATGAAATAATGAATGGTAGAGCAATAAGGAATGACTGAGATGTAGTGTGATTCTAAATCTCGTGGCTTTAAAACTGTATATGATCACGTTAATAATACATAAATTACTATGTAACCATTTTAAATGCCATTTGCAAACGTTCTCATGAAATTTTAATTTGCTTGTAATTTTTTTTACCAAGCCAAGAAATGGGATTAGTAGTCTTTTGATTTTTCCAAAACAATTCAGTGAAACTTGTAAGACTAAAGTGTTACATTGTTCAGATCCAGAAATTCTCATGTGCTCAGGGTGGAACTTCTGGAAGGCAGCTAGGTCATGTGGGGGTGTGTGAAACCCAGTGGATACTTCTGTTGAGGAGTGCCATGGCCGAATGCGCTGGGAGGCAGCGGGGCTGCATGGAGGTGCCACCCGAGGCTAACCTAGAAGGCGCGCTTTGTCTCCGGCTCCTCCTTTCTCTTTCCACTCCCCAGCTGCCATGGGCCAAGCAGCTTTCCTCTTCTACGCCCTTTCATCGTACAGTTTCTGCCATTTCTGCCATTTCTGCCATTTCTGCCATGGAGCCAGCTGACCGTGGGCTGGATTCCCCCAAATTGTGAGCCAAGTCACACCTCTCCTCTGTGACGTGGGTGTTGGATGTTTTGTCCCAGCAACTAAAATCTGATGCACGTAGTTTTCAATATGCATCAATACTTCACCAAGCAAAAGGTTGAACTATCGTGCTTTGAGCATTAACAAAGAATTCGATGCAATGCGCCCAGCGGGATGGCTCAGTGGTCTAAAGCACCTGCTTGGGAAAGCTTGGGTGGCTTCAGGGAGCGCGGATTGATCCCTGGCACCACATGCTGCGCCAGCCCTGCCCTCGGGGCTGGCTGAGCCGGCTATAAAAATGAGTGAATAAACAAACAAAGGTTCTGAAACAAGAAAAAAAAAATAAAATTAAAAAAAGTCTTAAAAAAAAAAAAAAAGAATTCAATGCAACAATTTTTTTTTTTTGTATACTGTGTCTTATTAGGTAAAACATTTTTAAACTGAGTTGTCTTTTCCTTGTGCTAAAATGTCATTGCGTCTGTATGACACATGTGAGGGGCACCTGTGACTTCACAGCAACTCCCTTTTCTGATTTTTCCTTTGCCCATATTTAGCGGATGATGTCTCAGTTACTCTTCTCTTATTGTTAGGATAAATACCCAACGCCCAAAACTAAGGAAGGAAAGGTTTATTTAGCTCGCAGTTACTGGAGATTTCACAGTTTAAAGCAGCCTGAATTACATAGCAAGACCTCGAGATTCTATGCTGCCATGTCCAGGATGATCCGCTTGATACCTCTGAGCCAGGTCACTAGGCCTGGGGAGCAGGGGAGGGAAGGAGTGTGCTGTCAACTGAACAGTTGGCACCTCTCTGGCCTGTCCCTCAAGCCCCACCCTGGTCTTCTTGCCCCACCCACTGAGCTTCGAGCTTGACAGCCCCACAATTTATATGAGGTTTTGGAGGGACAACTAGATACAAACCATAACAACACTGAAGGATTCTGTTTTATGTTATAAGGATTCACTAGATTAGAGGTATATTTTATGCAAATTAGACTCTAAATGTATGTCTCAAGGATTTTGAGAGTGGGTTGGCAGATACAGAGATGATGTAATCCACATGTGTGGCATAACGCTTTCATCACTCTGTCAGTGTAAGTGCCGTGCTGGTGACAGGAAGAGGTGCGTAGCACAAAGGCCATGGAGAAATCCACTGCCCAGAAAAGAAAGCCTGAAAACAAAATAGAGGTATGCTGAGCAGCTCTGATTTTAAATGTCCCCAAATAATGGTTTTATCATTATGGAGTCATACAAAGAAAATATTCAGAGACTATAGCCACGTACAACATGACTACATACTTAAATCTATAGAACTGGACATTGGAGGTTGAGGAACACTGCCCATTTTGCTTGAAGAAAGGATTACACAAAGGGGTCGATTCTATTTGATAAAGGTAGTTTATGATCATTCTCACTTGTGAAGTTGACATACTCTACTCAGAGTTCATGACTACAGAGTATTTGCCAGTCTAAGAAATCTCTATTACTTGGCTTCAGAACAAATAGTCTTTTTTTTTTTTTTTCTATTCCAGTTACACCTTCAATTTGTATGAAAAAAGACACTCTTTGGATATTATAGCTATCATGTCAATAAACTATCAGTTTGGCTCCTCTCTGTCTTAAGCACCTTAGAAAATAATGCAATAAAACTTATAAGAGCCGATTTAGACCCTTGGCAGAAAATTTGTAGAAAATTTGGAGAAGTTGCTACAAAAAAGTGATATTGAGAAAAAAATGATATTGGGCCACGGAGATAGCTTAGCCATCTAAGAGCCTGCTTAGGCAAGCCTGAAAACCTGGGTTTGATCCCTGGCACCACACACTGTGCTGACTCTGCTCTAGAATCGACCCCTTTGTGTAATCCTTTCTTCTAGCAAAATGGGTAGTGTTTCTCAACCGCCAATGTCCAGTTCTATAGATTTAAGTATGTAGTCATGTTGTACGTGGCTATAGACTCTGCTCTAGGTAATCCTGGTGCTGGGGAGGCTGAAACAGGACAATCACTACAAGTCTGAGCTTTGTAGTGAGACCCTGTACCAAATACATAAAAAAATTTTAAAAAGGGATATTTTTGGTCAGTAATTAGCAGATATTGATTCCATTATAAATACGCATGTATGTCGACCTCTTAGTTTGTTTTCCAGAATACAAGTGTAATAGAACCCCAATAGTCACATACTGTGATAGTATTTGGGGTGTAGGAGTGCAAATGGGGACATCAATCTGCCCATTGCACTTCAGAATCTCTGTTTAGGGCTACATTTCTAGCTCCTCGAGGTACTGGAAGGGTTCAGCAGGCCTTGGGTTTAATGATTTCTTCCTACTGGCATTCTATAAGCTTGAATAGAGGGAAGGTTAGAGCCTTGGACAAATAAAACAAATATTGAGTGGTTTATAAAGTGTTTGACTTCAAAAACAAATATACTTTCATTGTTATACTGTGGGTGCATTGAAAGAGCTGCACACTAAAGCTGCTATGCTAAGGCAGCATTAAACTCCAACTGGCTTTTTTTGTAAAAGAAGAGACTGACTTTCATTTATGCTATTTTTGAAGGCCTCTTTAAAATATGATGCTGCCAATCAAAACACAAATTGGGAGGATGAGTAACAGAGAATTTCCTTTTTTTATTTTTATTTTTTACTTTTTTTTAGAATTTATATTTAGAAAGGTGTTTTGTTTCCTTGTGCCAAATTTTGCCCTGTGTGTCCAGCAGTTTCTGTGTAATTCCTGCTTCCATGTACTGATATTCCTGAGTGAAACACTGTTGTATGTGCTTGCTACTCTGTGCCCTGTCATTGTGGCAGAATATCTGAGACACAGAAGGTAAAGCAGGAT
Organism: Myocastor coypus; assembly: GCA_004027025.1. NCBI lineage: Eukaryota > Metazoa > Chordata > Mammalia > Rodentia > Myocastoridae > Myocastor > Myocastor coypus. The sequence continues at coordinate 26,460 of PVJA010011142.1, read as the reverse complement.
GGGTTAGTTCTGGCCTATGGCTTCTGATCTCTCAGTCCATGATTGTTTGGTCCCACTCCTCTGGTGCCTGCAGGCAGGACATCATGGTAGGACAGTGTAGTGGCTCACTTCGTGCAGGCCAGGACATGCACAGAAAGAGGATTGTTCTTCCTCCCAGGCAGATCCCAGCCACCTTCATCCTTCTATGGCCCCTTGGATGTTCCCCCTACCCACTGATGGCAGCAGAGGATGGTGACCGCGTCATTCACACATGATCCTCTGAGGACAACATAAGATCCAGTCCATGACATTTTTTATATGTTGCATGAATTAGATGTAATTACTGTCACAATTCTGAAAAAAATGATCTTCCCTCTCCCAACTTTGACAGATGGAAAATAGTACAGAAGTAAAATTCCTGCTTTAAATTTGATTTTTCATGAATTCTTTGGGATCTTGAGTTTCTTAATGTTGAGGCAAAGAAACATCTTTCTTTCTCATCACTAGATTCATGGCAAAAGTCTTGTTATGGTTTATGTCTAGTTGTCCCCCAAAAGCCTCAAGCAATCATGGGGCGGCAACTAGATTGAGATGACTCATGAGTCACTGGGATTATGTGTTTTAGTACTGATGAGATTATCAGTGTGAGTACTGCTGGGAATTATAGGTGTGGCCTGAGGTAGATAGGCTGAGGCAGAGCCTGATGTAATTTAAAGAGAGAAAGAGAGTCGATTTATTAATCTATATAATGTGGAAACACAAATATTATCTATTTCAATTCATCATGGAGAACAAATGAGTTAATTATATGAGTAGTTAATTATATGAATATATAGACCCTCTCACAGCAGTGTTTGCTGTGGTATCTGGTTTATAACAACTGTATTTGAGCGTGTTGTCTCTTTCGTAAGCATCTATGGATCTTTGTGTTTTTACTATTGCTGTGCTTTAGGTACCTGACATATCAGAGAATAAAACAAAATTACAAATTCTGGCTGTCCTGAGGCTTCCACCCTAATTGTGATGGGAAGTTCCTGAAGTCAGTGAATGAGTAATACTGTATGTTGTGTCATGAAAGCTTAATAGAGGCAAGTAAATCAAAGCAAGAGGTAGAGCATAAGGTTGAGTTTCTAGGTTTAGGTACAGTGGCCATGGAATCCCTTATAAGGAGAATGTCTTAGCCAAGATAGCATAGGCGGCAAGTGTGTCCTGGTAAAAGGGTATTCCTGCCGTCGAGCCACCAAGTACAGACATGGAAAGGGAAGCATATTTGGAAAATACCAAACGGGGGAAGAGCACACAGAAATGAGTTTATGGAAGACAAGGCAAGAAAGTTTATAGAGAGTTAGATCCTGTAATGTGCTGGGAAACATTACAAAAATGGTGGCTCATAAACAGCATGAGATTGTGGCATAACAGAACACACATATTCTCCTAGGATGTTGTGGCTGTGGTGCTGAGAACTCACAGACAGAAGCAAGAATTTCACAGGGGTCTTTTGCAAACATCTGATCAATATGTATCAGGGGCTTTGGTTGGCATGGATTGGGAGGCATTGGAAGTGGTTAAACTCTGGACATATTTTGAAGACACAAGTTTTATAATTTATTAATAGATAAAATCATATGTGTGTGTAATAGACAGAAAGAGAAAGAGCAAAAGGGACAGAGAGAGAGAGAGAGAGAGAGAGAGAGAGAGAGAGAGAGAGAGAGAGAGAGAGAAGGAGAGAGAGAGAATCAAGGGAGCATCAAAAGTAACTTCAACATTGAAAAAGTTAGACAGAATTTAAACCCTTGGACCTGGATGTTGTACGTTGTCATCTGGAGCTGAAAGAAACAACGAGAAGACTCGATGAATGTAGCTTCAGAGGTCTCACTGAGATCTGTCTCTCGAAGTGAGCCCAGAACTCTAGAAGCAACTCCTTTTTATTAAGGTCATACAATAGAAGACTTACAGGGAGGAGAGGGGATAATCACCAATGTCTCAAGTAAGGGTGGAGACATCAGTCAGGATAAGCTGTTAACACCTTTTAAATCCTAGTTTTCTAAAACCTTAAGCAACAGATTACAACCCACCCTAAGTTTTTTTATTGTTCTTCGCTTCTTAGTTTCTTATCTCTACATATCCCACACTTTTATCAAAAAATGCTTGAAAAATAATTTTTTTTAAGCATTAGGGTGAGGGCAATAGACTTTTGATTCATAGCTTATTGCTTGATCTATCCTCATTGCTAAACTAAACAGGATATGCAAATGATAAAGAAACAACATACACAAATCTCTACTACATTTCCACTAAACCATAAGATAACATGAAGATGATCAAAGTTTTCAATGCCATTAAGGATACTCTGTAACAGATCCAATTTGATTTCATGAGATGAGAATTATACAAAATGAAGACGTATTCTAATCACATTTTAAATAAGGTATACATTATAGAATAACAATTTGTCCTCCCAACATAACAACAGCTTGTTTTATTCAACTCTTATTCAGCATGTCTTTGAGAAGTCCATAATTGTTTTAAATTCTTGTGCCATTGCTGCACCAAATGAACAGTCTGCACACTTTGGCTCAATGCTACTTTGGCTATAGTAGCTATGGATATTAAGGCTATCATGAGTTCAAGCTTTCTTTTGTTCTCTTCTTTACCATCTCCAGTAAATGTTGGAAAAGCATCATGGAAGGAGAGTCTTGCCATGGGTGATATAGTTGCATTGGAAATCAAATTCTGGTCCTTGTCCTGAGAACATAGATGTTATCTCTAGAAAAGTTAAAGTTGAGTAGAATGAGTTATGTTCCCTTTAAATCCTTCTGCAGTCCGGGCAGAGTTATAGACCTCTAAGAGAGCTCCAATCTATGATGTTTCCTTTGGAAGTATTAACTAACTCCCCGACTGCCTCTCTTCTTACAGATTTCCCAATGTACCCTCATAAAAGCAACATTGGTATTCTGGAAGGATGGCCGATCTGGCTATGAAAACATTCTATTAGCAGCTATACCTTTAAAGTCCTTTCCTTGAAGAACAAAAAGTCCCCTTTTTCTTCCCTTACCTCGGTGTTATTTTTTACTAGACTTTTTCCATATATTTACCAGAAATGACAGTAAAGTGGGTGACTCCAAATGATATATTCTTCTGGCTCCTTTCGGGTGATGATCACTTTCAGATGTTAATCTTTAAGGAGCTGAGCATTTGTTTGACCTTTGATGTTTAGGTTTGACCCACAGTGGGAACATTTATCCCTTCACAAGTTGCTAAATATCTTGCCTTCTGTGTTATCTCCTTTGAGGGCCTAACCCTATCTGACTGCCTATAATATTTTTATCTAACTCAGCTGCCTGCAATATTTCCCCCTCTGAAGAAGTAACCTCAACTGCCATGAGGGAAATATGGGTGATGACTGCTCTGGCTTCTTCAGGCTGAAAGGGGTCATGTCTGGAAATCAGCAGTCAGAGATACTTCTCCAGAGATTCTACCTAAAGGCCCTCAAGAGATATCAGGCACTTTTGTCTTGCATAGGTGGAATTGCTTTAAATCTGGAGAAGATAAAGCCAAAGAAATTATTAAACATACATGGGAATAATTATGAATGTGGCCAAAATGATTTTCACCAATAGTAATTGATATGTTGTAAGAGAAGCGAATGTATATTACACTTGTAAAAACTAGTCTTAGTGTAAATTGGATTAAACCAACCTATATCTTAGTTATAGCTAAAGCAAGATGTCTTCTAATGTCTATTTCTTTTGAGGTATGGTGACTGGAAGGAAAGTCAGGGTCGGAGAAGAACAAAGAGACCTGTGTGAATGTCCAGCAATAGGCTGGGTTTTCATTTGGTCATGATTTCTCAGGGCTCCTCCATGGAGATGACAAAGACTGTCTGGCCAGAGAGAGCAGGCAGACCCAATGCCCTTCAGTCCTACTGGATCATCTGGGAAGCCAATTCTGAGCTCTGGGGCCTTACCCTCACAGTGCAGTCTCACTTCTAGTAGCTGCTTTGGCCATCAAGGCATGGCTTGTGGGTTTCTTGAGATAATCCCACTTATTCTGGCCTGGTTTCCGACAGTCATCGCAGATGAACTTTATCATCATTGAGCTCTTCTTGGAGCCAAGAGAATCAGATTCAGGATTTGTTTTTTGGAGCTGAAATAAGGCAACTACTTTTTTTTATGTCTTTTTGTTTTCGCTCCCTGGTTTTCTCCCAGTCCCAATTATATTGTCTCAAGTGAGTTTTCTTTTTTTATTTTATTTTATTTTTTTTTTTTTATCATCAATCAGACATTTTGTATCAATTTTTAAGCTTAAAAACTTCTGGGTACTACATGCCTCTTTCTCCAATTCATTTTTCAGAGTTTTCAAAAGCAGAGGACAGAGGCCCAGAAGCTGGAAATGTTTGTTTTATTTTCTAATTCTTTAATTTAGATTCTTCATCTAACAAGGACAAATTAAAAACGTGCTGCTGGGGCCCGGTGGAATGTCTCAGTGGTCTAAAGTGCCTGCTTGGGGAAGCTTGGGTGGCTTCAGGGACCGCAGTTCAATCCCCGGCACCACATGCTGTGCCAGCCCTGCCCTCGGGGAGGGCTGATCCGGCCATAAAAATGAGTGAATAAAAACAAACAAAGGTTCTGAAACAAGAATTAAAAAAATAATAAATAAAAATAAAAAATTCTAAAATAAAATAAAATTCTAGCAGGGCTCACGTGGTGGCTCACGCCTGTAATCCCAGCACTTGGGAGGCTGAGGCAGGAGGATCGTTGTGAGTTCGAGACCAGCCTGGGCTACAAAAGTGAGCTCAAAGCCAGCCTGAACTGCACAGTGAGACCCTGTCTCAAAAAGAAAAAAAAAAAAAAAAAAAAAAAAAAAAAAAAAAAAAGAAACGTGCTGCTGCCTTCATGATCCATACTGTCCTCATCAACTGAACCTCATTTAAGACTGCATTTCTGAGTCCATGGAATCGGTTGCAGATGCAATTCTCAGAGTCAGACTGCAGGGGCACCAAAGCCAAGGAAATAAGTTTTCACAAAGACCACACACTTAAAGGTATAGGTTCTCCTTGTTGTTGCGCTCTGCACAGAGCTTTCATAACTTGTTTCCAAACTTTAAGTTTAGAGCAACTTTTCTTTTAGGCTGAAACCAACAACAATGTCTTTTTATTAGGAAAAATAATTCTTCAAACTCTTTGGTTTCACCTTTATCTCCATTCCTTTGAGTAATGTCTCTATGAGATGGACATACTCTCTTTCTATTGAAGCGGAATTTCTCATTATTCTGAGGTGTTACCAGTGGTCTTGCCTACTCTGGGCATACTTTTCCCAAGTGGTCGGGCTTCTCTTAACTCACCTGTGGTTGTCTTCCGTGCCCCATGTTGGGCACCACTTGTTGCATGTTGTGATCTGGAGCCAAAAGAAACAACGAGAAGACCTGATGAATGTAGCCTCAGAGGTCTCACTGAGATCTGTCTCTTTCAAAGTGAGCCCAGAACTCTAGAAGCATCTCCTTTTTATTTAGGTCATACAATAGAAGATTTACAGGGAGGAGAGGGGGTAATCACCAATATCCCAAGTAAGGGTGGAGACATTACTCAGGATCAGCTGTTACACCAATGTCTCTAGTAAGGATGGAGACATCAGTCAGGATAAGCTGTTACAACTTTTTAAATCCTAGTTTTCTAAAATCCCTAAATAACAGATTATAACCCACCATAGGCTTTGCTTATTATTTTTTGCTTCTTAGTTTCTTATCTCTACACCTGGATAAATAACCAAAAGTAAAAAAAAATAGGGGTGGGAGTATGACCACTTTCCTGATGTTATAAATAGATAATTTTGTAGGCACAGGGAATTAAGTAACGTTAAGGAAGGACTCCAGTCCATATAATGAAAGTATAAAGGATGAATTCATAAGGTGAAACAGTATCCAAACAATTAAGTGACAATGCAAAATGAATAGACTGATTTTTCTAAAACTAAGCTAATGCCATTATTGTGTAGTCAGAGTTCTTATACATTCATTTTATAAAACATTAAAGGCTTTTATGAATGTCTGTATGTGAGGAGAAATTGTTTGATTTTTAAACTTATGTTCATTACTGCTATCTCTAGAGAAGAAATAATAATAATGATAATGAGCATTATACCTGCAGTATGTGCAAGAAATACTCTTCTTTATTCTTTAAAAGGATAACTCTGGGGCACCAGAGTTAGTGATTTTATTTTGTAGCTAAGAAAACCTAAGATCACATAGGCTTGTAACTTGCGAAAAGTGACTGGGCTAAGAAATGGTAGACGGAAACTTAACTCAAGCCTCTCTGCTTTAATTCTGTGTTAACAGTAATTGTTCTATCCATTGTTTCAACCATTTCCACCTTGAAATTCTTAATCTAAAGAAATCTGCTTGCACAATTTTATTTATTTTTTTTATTTTTGTGGTACCAGGAATTGAACTTAGAACCCTGTGCTTGCCAGACAAGTGCTTATTCTACTGAGCTATCTCCCTAGCCCAGCTCATATAATTTTATGATAAACAGGATTACTTCTACCCTGAAGATGCACCTGCTTCCCTTCATTTCATCATTATAATCTCAGTCTTTTGAATCATGATGTTTAACTTTGAGAGTCTATTTGTAGTAAAAATATTACTACTTGTGGAAAAAGTTATTTACTTAGACATAATCATTAATCTTTTTCTTACTAGCCAACTATACTGCATTGATTACCAGACAGTTTGATGACTCCAGAAGAAGAGATATTTACTCAGGATAAAGCCTGGAGTGGAGAGGAGCAGTGGAAAAATTTGCTAAGAGGAAGAAAGCCAGATAGGTGGGAGGTTGTAGGTCACGTATCTCACCTGCTTTGTTATTTGATCACAGTGCCTCTTTCAGGTCATAGGAGTGCATTTTGAAGTTGGAATGAGCCTTACAGTTCGATCACTTCAATATTCTCATTTTGGACGGTAAAAAGTCTGTTCTTAAAATCATGCAGTAGGACAGAGGTAGAGAGACCCCCTCTCATAAGACTGGCAGATGAAGCTGCTGCCAAATATTTGAATTTTAATGTATCCACGCTTTCCTTTCTATTTTAGAATCTGAGCCATGAGTCTCATTCTTTTCACTTATTTCACAGGTTCTTTGACATAAAATACACTGATGTGAGCTACTCTTTAATTTTTGTACTTTCTCATCCCTTTGTGAGATTCCAAATCTATAAAATTTTTTCCCAAGTAATATACAAAAAAGACCCAATCACTAACAGCCACACTTACAGGTCTAGAAGCATGGATGCAAGGTTGAAGTGCATGACCTGGATTGACAGAACTTCAGTGTTGCCCTCTCTGGGAATCCTGTCTGCAGTAAGAAGATGTACGAGCGGCAATCCCAGAAATCCTCAGAGGCAATTAATTCACAGTTGGCCATCGCCTATGCATTGTCTTCCAATAAAAGTATGAAATCTTCTTTGTTACTATCTTAGTTACTTTTTACTTGTTGCTGGGACAAATATCCAACACCCAAAATGAAGGAAAGAAAGGTTTATTTAGCTCACAGTTACTAGAGTTTTCAGTCCGTACTTGGCTGGATCCAAGAAAGAGAAGCACATGTCAGAGAGCAGCAGTTCATGACAGCAGAACAGGGACAATGGCAACAGAGGCAACGGGACAACCAGGGGAGTAGAGATCAACGTGTGAGTCTGTCTCTCTATATTACATTCAGGCTCTCCATCTCAGCCTATCTGCCTTAAGCTACACCCATAATCTCAGAAGTACTAAAACACATAATCGCAAATATCATGAGACAAGTCTCAAAGTCTAGAAGTCCCCGCCCCATGATTACATGAGGCTTTGGGGGGACAACTAGACATAAACCATAGCAGTTACACTTTCTGTCAGGATTTAATTTGGGAGTGTAAAGGGAAGACAAGGAGCAGCATTAGGAGGTATGACATACGCAGAGCAGTGTTGTTTCCTAAGGCTCACGTGGAAGCCTATGAGCTCTTTCAACCAAGTTGCTTTAGTTACCCAGGACCAAACAGACTCATCTTAAAAGTTTAAATTTCTATAGAGGATTCTATCAGTTTTTGAAGCTTAATGTGCTGTGCAAATGCTATAGAACAAATAATAGTGTTGATTAGATATCCAAACCCCATTCACCTAGTCAAATTTAAAAATCATCTACTGTGTATACTAAGCAAAACAGAAATGAATAGATGTAATATAAAAGGTTATGTGGAATTTAAATGTATTGATGGGAGTTTACCTATGAGTTAGTCAGTAGGTCATTTGTCTGGGAAAATTGTGTCCAGACAGATACTGAGCTTTCCACCTTCATCTGGTCTTCCAGCTGAGTTCAGCTTAAAATCAGCCTAAGCAAGCTGACAAAAGTTTGTTTGGTATTCAAGCAGTGTTCTGTGTAGAAGTGGTTGCTCTCTGTGGATGGGGAATGAAAACTCGAGTGTAGTACACAGATTTTTAAATGTGCTTGCTACTTACTTTAAGCTCATTCTTGAAAATATTTTTGGACGTAGAGGACTGGTAGGGCACACTGCACAAGTCCAGGTCAAAAAACGGGAACAGAAAATTCACCTGGTGCTTCTCCTTTGCTTACATGAATCTAACTGTGAAAAAATGAATTCAATAAAAATATTATTTTTAAAGTCATGAAGAAAAATAGGAGAACATGTCCCATATCAAGTGATACTGGTATGTTTCTCAGAAGATTAGAATAGAATAGCAAATATGCGCCTCACGTGAGCAACTTAGTGACTCAGTAAGATGCTAGATATCTCAAAATAAAAAAACCAAAATGGGTGCAGTTGTCATTTAGTGCAGAAGCCCTGAGTTCAATCCACATTACTGCAAAGCAGCGTAGAAATAAACAAACCACAAACACATCACACAAAATGAGACTTTAGTTGTTTTCTAGTTTGTTCTAACATTAAGTCTATACATTGGATCTGCTGGAAAAGGAGAAAATAAATCGCCCTCTGGGACAGCTTACTCCTATAGAGCATTCTTCTATAGAGCTATATATCTATAGCACTCAGCTTCTGCAAGAAGAGGGATAGTGTCGGGATCCTGCTGGTTTACATTTATGATGTTTACTTTTTAAATTTCATATAGTTTTGATGATGTATCTCTTTCTGTCCACACTCACAATAATTATAATGATTTTGTATTTGGAGGTATTTCTAATTATACTAATTACTCTTATCAACTGGAGTAAGAAACACAAATACTCTAAATTGAATCATTCAATCACAGTGTATTTATTATATTTTAAGAACTATACTGATAAGTAGAATTTGGTCCAATTTAGTTCTTTGGAGACATGTTTAAAATTGCCAAGCACCTTTAATACATTTTTATGAGCTTTTGAGTCCCTGACATTATTCAAGTATGAAATATGAATAAAAACAAAAGAATAAATGGTAAGAGATAAATTGTTGAAATGAATTTAAAAAGCTCAATTCTCTTATCAATCCATCCTCAGTAAACCTGAATTAATTTCACTGGACTGATGCGATAAAGACATGGCAATACGCACACGTCAAAGGGAGGGATTTTGGCCTCCCTTACTTTCTGTAAACGGGGCAGCTGATGTAATTACACGTAGCTTCCTTCTTCGCCTTTTCCCTTGCCGTCCATCCCACCCTACCCTCCCTCCCTCCCACACATCCATCTGAATTTGCTACACCTGCCCCCCTCCTTGTTTTCCTACCCTTCCCTCCCTTCTTTCTTTACTTTTCTTTCTTATTTGATTTTTAAAATGAAGTGTGGATAAGAAAAACATCAGGACACCTTTGTCAAGGGAAAACAGATAAAAGAGCAGACATACACTATTTTCCTTCTATCTATTTGACAGACCAGAATAAAAGGTAGTAAAGGAAGGTAATAATTACTGACCCTTGGTATTAGCTTTGTTCTCTTGGGTAAGCACATAATTAGATTGTTCTTTAAAATGCATATTATGCAGCTGGCAGCTGACTCTGGCTTGGATCCCATAACTTCTGTTGTAGGCAGCTTTTAAAATGCACATCATGAACCAAGGAACTTTTCTGGTCTATTGGGTAAATACATATTAAAGTAATTTTAAAAATACTTATGTACTCAATAGGCTGGAAGTGGTCAATGGCTTAATGAATAGTCATGCATTCTTGAGCATGTATTATTATTTATGCACTGACCCAAGTGAGGAGAGTCTTTAAGAATGACATATTCCTGATGACTGTGTAATTTTGCAGCAAAATCTTGAAAGTATTTCAAGAGAAGAGGAGACAATTTTAAAATTATATTATCTCATTGTCCTGTCACTTCATTTTTCCTGCTTGCTCTTCCTCTTATGGGAGGTATTTTAATAGCTCATTGTATGACCTCGCTGGTGGCCTAATTTTATTCTCATAGATTAAAGCTGATTTACATTCTAATTATAATTTTAAAGTAGAATTTATCCTAGGTTGATTCATAATGTCTGACACATAGTAGGCATTCAGTCAGAATCTACCAAATGGATTAGTTTTATATTATTATGGCATATTTTTGCAAGAAAAATGTTAGTCTCATACCTCACATGTGAAATAAGGGGTAAGGACTGAGTCAGAGACTTTTATTCAGCAATATGACTATGCAAGCCAGAAATAGATCCAGGCTCCATGTCCAGCCTTACCACCTACCCACTGCCTCTTTCCTGGCTAGTTAGCTTGCCCTCTCAGCACCTGTGAGAGGGCAGCAATAATACGGATTTCATTTCAGGATCTACATTGTATTGGCCTCCTTTGCCTTGTGGAGCAGAATACCTGAGACAACAGAAGGGGAAAGAAGTATTGTGGTTCATGGCCTGAGCCCATGGTCACCTGGTCTCCTTGTTCCTGGACTTGTGGAGAGGCAGAAAGGCTTGAAAGAAAGCAGCTGCCCTGTTCATGACAACTAGAAGTGGGGTGGGAGGGAAAGAGCCAGAGGGGAAGGGGCAGGGACCCCAGGAAGGCATGTCCCTGTGATGCGACCTCCTTCTTCCACCTGGATATGTTCAGCTCTGGGGTCATAAGAGAATGAGCATCCTCAAGGCCACGACTTCTCTCAGTCTCATCTTTGAGCACTGCGACATGGGGTCAGGCATGCTACGTGTGAGCTTCTCAGAGGACCTAAGCTATGGTGTGTGTGTTTAAAGTGGAAGTGAGACTTTGTAGATTATACCTGGCACAGGGACTAGAACCCACAGCTCGCAGCAGTGTTTATTTTTTTTCTCTCTCTCTTTTTAAATTTAATTTATTTATTTTTCTTGTTTCAGAACCTTTGTTTATTCACTCATTTTTATGGCTGGCTCAGCCCACCCCAAGGGCAGGGCTGGCGCAGCATGTGGTGCTGAGAATCCAACCGCGGTCCCTGAAGCCGCCCAAGCTTTCCCAAGCAGGCGCTTTAGACCACTGAGCCATCCCGCTGGGCCCCTGTTTATCTTCTCTTGACCTGAATTCCCTCTCTGAAACATGAGACCTGTCCATCTTGAGAAAATGAAGGTTTCCAAACTCCACAGTGCCCTAGTGACAAATATCCAGGAAAAAAACAAAACAACATAATCCAGCAGACAGACACCACTTGAGCAGAGCAAGACCTTCATTAGTTCTTGGCATCTCATTTCCGGACCAGGCTCTCCTTTCCGCCCTGATGGGGTTCACCTTGACTTCCCTGGGCAGGTGATTCCCCCTCAGTATTCAGGCTTTTCCTTCTCCTGACCCTGCATATCTTGTGGGAGTGGAAGAGAGCAGATCTCAAGGACCCTTCTGAGTCTCAGAAAATTCTGAAAATAGGCCAATAGTGCTCCAAAATGTCAAATTTTCTGAGAGTGAGCAGGGGTAATGATATCTGCTGCAGCACAACACAGTAAATAGGGTCTTGAGAATAAGCATTATTAACACGCTCACTGAGCTGCCTCAAATCCTATTTGGAGAGAGCCATGGTATAAATAAATAAACATGCTCCCTGGATCTTTGCTGTCTGAGCTTTAGTGTGCTGCTTCAATCTTGGGAAGCCATTAAAATTGCTGGTATATAATTGGATTTATTTGGCTATTAAGGTGCAGATCTCAAACTTTTTCCACATATTCCACATTTATGAAGCAGAAGTAGTCCCATCTAGGTGGAAATGTGGTCGACAATGTGACTCTTGGGGTCACTTGAAGGATGGAGGAGGAGGCAGGGAGGTGCCCCTCCTTGCTGTGCCTTCGGCCACAGCCTCATCAGTGAGCAGGTGAGCATTCCACGTGCTCTTCACCATGGAGTGGAGCTGGTCCGTGGTGTTGCCTGTCACTGAGTGACTAAGATGTCACACCTTTGTGGTCTTGGGCCAGTAGGTGTTGGCTTATTTAGTGACCTTATCTGAAATGGAAATCTTATAAAGTCAGCTAATTGCATCCCCTGGGAGCTTATTTTTATATATTTAGAATTAAACAATGTTATTAAAAAATCATCAGTAGTAAGAAAGCAGGGCCTGGTGAGAAAACTCAGTAGTTTAAAGCACCTGCTCAGGCAAGCTTAGGCAAGCACAGGGATCACAGCTGGATCCCTGGCACCACATGTAGTGCCAACCCTGCCCCCAGGACAGGCTCAGCCTGCCACATGCAAAAAAAGTAATAAGAAAACAGTTTTTCCATCCTAGTAAGAATCTCTGGGCTTGCTGTGCCAGTTCTGCCCCTGGGGCATGCTGAGATGATAACTGAGACTGGGCGTGGTGGCATGCACCTGTAATCTCAGCTCTTAGGAGGCTGTAAACAGGTGGCTCACTACTAGTCTGATCTAGTAGTGAGACCCTGAACACACTGTCGACCTCCCCCCCCACAAAAAAAAAAGAAAAGAAACACAGAGGAGAGTCATAAAAAATGTTTTGGATGGATCTTAGAGGCAAATTTGGCTTCTACCAAAACGTAGGGCCTGTAGAAAGCTTCAGGCAGTGGTAGAAAGCAGAAGTGTGAGGTGGTAGAGTCTAGTTTCACAGCCAACTGAGTAGATTGAGTGGGAAAGTGTGATTATATGTTCAGAATGTAGCCTCAAGCTCAGGTTTTGGCTTTGCAGTGGAAGGGTCCTGACTTAGTTTGTCCTGGTCTAGTGCGGCCCAGGGAGAGTCAGGAGGATGCACCCCACCCTGGGTGTTAATAGAACTGCTTGTCCCTCTCACGGCAATGGAAAAAAACAGGCTCTAGGGAGATCAGTTGAAGCACGTGTCTCTGTAGAAACAGACACGATCCAACAGAAATTCATTGTATCATTTGCAATACTTGCTTCAAGTAAGAAAGGTGCTTTCAAAGAAGGCTCTCTAAGGGGCGTGAACTTGGGGGGGAGCAGCACGAATCACATACCACGTGTAGAAAGGGCACGCAACAGGGCCCTAAGAGGAAGTACAGAAAAGATTATTTTACAAAAAGGTAGGTCCCTGCCAGAGGCAAGGATATTATATGATAAGCAGGGATGACTCAGATGCACTGGAAATCTCTAATCTCAGATAAGAAAGGTGGTTGTGGGATCAAGATTGAGAGGTCACCGATAGCTGCAGGAGCCTAAAAGTCTTTAGATAAATTTGCTCAAAATAGCAACACTGTGGAGACATGTTGGTTAGTGGAATACTGATAGGTGTAGTTCAGGGCTCCATGCAGAAAGAGTCTTTATAGAGACACAAAACCTCAGGGCAGGGTGGGGGATGGATTCCGGCCTACACACCCTGCCCAGTCCCTCCGGATGGTGTCCCAGTGGCCCCCTCTTCTCATCACGGTGCTTGTGCCTGAGCCTCTGCCTGTATCTGGGGGATAAAGCCACCATATTAAACTGGATTTGTGCCTTCTCTCCAATGCATGTAAGTCATACCAGAAATAACATTAACAGTCCTTACCAGTTTCCATTTAATATGTTTAATACTTTTTTGTAGTCAAAGGAAGAAATTGAACCAACAGGAATTTTAGTACTGTCTTTGGGTTATGGCTGGGCCTGCCTGTGTCTCCACATCTCACTGCAGCAACTGCAGACCTACAGGGCAATATTCTTGCCCTGCTGGGGAAGATCGCAGCTCCTGAAGCCAGTCTTGGGTTTACTTATTCTTTTCAAAGACTTGGATTTTTTTTTTTTTTTTTTTTTTTTTTTTTTTTTTTTTTTTTTTTGTCTTTTTGAGACAGGGTCTCGCTATGCAGTTGAGGCTGGTCCTGAGCTCACTTTTGTAGCCCAGGCTGGTCTTGAACTCGCACCAATCCTTCTGCCTCAGCCTCCCGAGTGCTGGGATTACAGGCGTGCACCACCACGCCCGGCTGGATTTTTAAAAAAAGGTTTTAGAGCAGGTCTGGATTCACACAAAATTGAGAGTCCATGTATCTGCTGCCTCTGCACACACAGCCACTCCATGGCCAAGAGCCCCTACACCTCACAGGCTTCCACTGTGTTATCACATGAAGACCATAGCTCCTTAGTATGTTCTTCTCCATGGTACTTTCAATGTGCATAGGCAAATATGCAATGACAGACGTGTGTGCGTCCTTTCAGTATCACACAGGTTTCATTGCCTTTAAAACTCTCAGCCCCTAACTGTTCACCCTGCTTCCTCTCTAGTCCGAAGCAACCACTGATTCGTTTTCTACATTCACAGTTCTGTCTTTCTAAGGATGTCATATGGAAGGAATCACGGGCTATCCTTAATAATCAGCATTTGAATTTTCTTCATCTTTTCATAGTTTGATTGATCATTATTTTTTTTTCATATTGGATAATATTTCACTGTCACAATTTATCCCTTACGTGTTTTGTTTCTATAGTATTTGTAGTTTTATAATCTTAGGAAGCCTAGCACCTCAGTGCTCTCAGGCCCACTTTGCAGGGATCCATGCGTCTCGGGGTGATCCATTCTACCCAGGGAGAAACAGCTGCAGGATGCAGGAAAGGATAGGCAAGAAGACAAGGGCTGGGTTAAGTGCTGAGTCCTCTTCCTGGTTGGCCGGACGAGCCACCCCCTCCCCCGCCCCCAGAAATGTGTTCGATTATTTATTTTTGCGAAGTTAGTAACACATGGTACAGAGTTGCCTAATGACAAACAGCTGACATTAATTGGCCAGGACGTTTATCTCAGGACTGAGGTAGCTTGTCTGTCAAACAAAGGCCTAGTCCCCCTTTCACAGCTTTGAGTAATTTTCCAGCTTCCATGGCTCCCGACACTTAATTTCTTTTTATTAAGTTTGGGAATGTAAAATACATTCTTCCCAAATTACTGGAAAACAAGTCAGCCAGGGTGGTGGAGACAGCGACTAAATAAATCCTGGCATCAACCTCAAGCCCTCTTCCTTGGATCCTATTCTGTTGGTGGAACAAAGAAGCCAGTGGCCTGTGTGAAACCAAGAAGGTTGAAGGTGACATTCTTAGCTATTTTAGACTCTGCCATTTTGTTCTTATCATGTACGGTGGTGTAAGTGATAACCTGTACAGTTACAGAAAACAGACCAAATGCAGGGAAAATGGCCCCAAGAAGGTGTAGGAGGCAGTTTATTACATCTGTGGGCTTCTGACGAGGATTTCTTCTAAGGAATTGGAGCCCCACATGATGGGGTTGGAGGCTTCAAGGGGAAAACGAGCAGTGAGGTGCTTAGGCAGACTTGGAGCATATGCTTAGCCGTATGGGTAACATCATGGGTTTCTGGAGGAGTCTGAACATCTCCAGTTACATTGTAAGGTCAGTTATACAAGCCTGGGTTACACAAAGGAAGAAGGGTCCTGTTATGCTTGTGGTTATGTTACGAGGCCATCTGTTACAAAGGCAGCAAAGACAAGGATTCACATGAAGGGAGCAGTGCGCTGTTGTCAGCTTGCTCTTAGCAGGCATCCTGGGCAGGCTTTCCTTTAAAATTTTAATTTCTCCTTTCAATATCAAAAAGAGGAGGACACGCATGTATCCTGGGGATGATAAGAGGCCACAATAGTGAAAAGATTCCACAAAATGAAAAGTCTTAGAGTATGGAATTCAGTGGTAAAATGAAAGACACAGGGCTAGAATTATTTGGAAAAGAATGAATGAAGTAGAAATATAAGGCAGATATGACTTTTAAAAATATTTATTTTTATGTATTTGGTACAGGATCTCACTGTGCAGCTCAGACGTAGTGATCTTCTGTTTTTAGGCTCCCCAGCGCTGGAATTACAGGCATGCACCACCACTTCCAGTCTCGGTGGCTGGCTTGGTGCACCTCGGGGAGGGGCCACAGCGGCCTGTGGTGCTGCGGATTGCACCCTAGTCCCTGTGCTTGCCTACGCAGATGCTTATTTCTCTGGGCTATCTCACTGGCCCTATGACTTTTTTTTAATGTGTGGGGCCATTTGTATGATAGATAGCAGTTGCTGTGGGTAAGAAGTCAGTCAATCATCTCCTCAAAGCTTAACTTGAGGGGTGAATGAGCTATAATAATTATATGAAGCTTCGCTGGAGAAGATTTGCTTCTACGCTCGCACGGCTGGCGGCATTCTACTCCTTGGGGGTTGCTGGGCTGACAGCCTTAACTGCGTGGGAGTCTTCCCTGAATGGCTCCTTCCTTTCTTAAATCCATCTCCTTGCTGAAATTTAATCTTTTCTCAAATCCAAGAACTTTCTTCTGAAGATGGGCATATTATTATTAAATATGAATATGTGTTTGAAATACTGCTTTTGCTCTACTCAGTTGGTTACAAGTACGTCACAGGTCCCACTCATGTCTAATAGTATGGAGAGAATTAATATCAAAAGACAGGAATCACTGGCAAAACTTTAGAGATGACACCAGAACTGTTGTCTAAAATTCTTCAATGGCTCTAATTTTAAATTCTAAATGTAAGTTAAGGACCTTCTTGTATTCATCGACAATTATTTTATGTACCGTATACTGGCCTTAGGTATAGTTCTTACCTTCGCTAAAAATATTTAAATAACTATAAAAATGTGTTAAACTCTGTAAAAAGCATGGTGAAAGCTTGATACAGATAGGCTGATTTTTTCTATTAATTTTTCATAAGCAGTTATTAAAGAGAATATTTAAGCATGATGGAAAAACATTTTTTTTTTCAGAACCGGGGTTCGAACTCACGACCTTGTACTTGCTAGGCAGAGCTATCTTCCTGGACAGGAAAAACAAAATTTGCAAAAAATTTAAAGGGTTGTGGAACCAAGTAGAAATGATTGTCACGAAAATATTTCAGGTTCAGAATATTTGGACCAAAACCCTGAAAAGAGGTTCTTATTATGTGGAGAAATATGGACAGTATCTCAGTTGCCCTTCTCTCATTGCTGGGACAAATACCCAACACCTGGAATGAAGGAAGGACTGGAGGTTTCAGTCCATACTCATCTGGCTCCAGGGGTGAGTGGCAAAGGACAAAGAGCATCCAGTTCATGGCAGTAGGACAGCAACAATTACAACAGAGAATCTGCCTCTCTGTTTCACTTATATCACATTCAGGCTATCTGCCTTAGGCTGGGTGTAATACTCACACCCATAATCCCAGCAGTACTAAATCTATAATTCCAGTGGATCACCCATAATCCCAGTGGATCCTGAGTTAACCTCAAAACTCTAGAAGTCCTTACCCCATGACTGCATAAGGCTTTGGAGGGACAAGTAGACACAAACCATAACAGATGGGAATCTAGAGCAAATGACAGAAATTAAGTGCTGGTAGAAGAAGTATAAAACAAAAATTGGTACTCCTTCTTGATCTTGAGATTTATAAACATGTTCATTGAGAAAGTCAGTGAATCCTGGGGATGCATGTAGGAAGAAAGAGGAATGAACGACCAAAGAATCAACATTTAAAATCCTGGTACAATAACATAGATTAATTGTAATGGAGTAGATATTTATAATGTGACATCATTACCCAGCTCAAGGATAGATATTTATAGTGATCAACAGAACAAATTTCTTTTAATGTCAAAAGGTGGAAGCAGGTATAAATTTGTGGAAAATGGTTTATCACTTTTGGCTTACTCAAATTTAATGCAAGTCGTTTGTATGAGGTAGATGTCATGAAGAATAGTACAAATAAAACTGTTAGACTCATTTACTGAAGACTGAGGGAAAGTATCTGTGATCTCCTGGATAGTAAGATTTCACATGAAAAATTTCATCTGCTCTACATAGGCCTTTGAAAAATCAGATATAGGCAAACCACATGTTCAGGGGATAGAAGTAGGACCATGAGAGACATTGGAGAGTTTGCCCCATGGGAGAAGATTAAGACGATGGAACTGTGGGGCCTGGAGAACGTGTGTCAGAAGGAAATCCACTTGAAATATCTGAAAGGCCAGGTGGGCAAAGTCAGTGGTACTTGCTTTTAACAGCCTCACTGTTCAAGAAATTGAAATGGATATGCTTTCTAGAAATTGACATGAAATTACCTTTACCTGAAAAAAGTAATTATAGGGTGTTGTTGATTTGTTCACCAACTGGATATGTGATTGGACTGAATCAAAATACTTAAGTCCCATGCAACACTTTAATTAGAGTTTCACCTAGCTATCATTTAGGAAGTTGTATAAAATTGTTCAAGTACATCTATTCCAGACTTTGCAAATGATTAGTGAGAATTCTTTTGTGCATTATGTCTGTAACATTATTTCTCAAGATTGATCAAGGTCCCACAGGTAAATTTGTGGGATGATTCAATTGGCTAGGGAAGAGTAAAACTAATGAAAATAGGAAGAAAAAAGCTAGCTAAGAGTGTGTACATTTTATATTTGTAGTAAGAATAAAGACAGAAATAGTTTTACTTGGCATGGTAGAGCCACAGCAGTTATAGAAGACAGCACAAGCAACAAGAGCAAAAGGGGCAGAACAGAGGAGTAAGTCTTTTTCCTCCTGTATATTGCTTGCAGGCTATGTGTCGTAGGTCCGGGTAGCACTCACACTGTCTTCATGCCCTCTTCTTGCACACATTTATGATGTCTACAAAATGAGGATCTTGGTCCCCTGCTCAGTTAGTTAAACTTCCAAATTTCTCAAATTGACGCAATGAATCAACCATTGCAACATTTTGGAGTGTAAATAGACATTCCAGGGCATGTCCTCTACACTCTAGGTTATAGCACTACTGAGCTACTTAGGCTTCTAAGCTTCTCAAGTTGACACAATATATCAACCATAGCACATACCAGCTACTCAAACTGTTTAAAAGAGAGAAAAAAGGAACTTGGAAGTTTATACAGAAAGACAATGTCTTGAGGACAAGCCTTTTTCCTCCTATATACAACCTCAGAAGATACTGTCTAGAGCACTGTGTGTAGCTAACTGAAGGGAATGGTGCCACCTTCCAGGCTCCACTGTGTGTCAGCCATCCTCAGGTTCTTCCTTAGGTCTTTTGTGCCGCTCTTTTCTGCTCCAGTTTGATCTTCCCTCCACGTCCCTGTCTGCACAGGTTTGTCCCTTAATATGTCAAAGATCTGATGAAATAATTGTTTAGAAAGCAAAGCATATATAAAACACTTTAAAAGATTTTTAAAAAATGGTAAGCACAGCTTATTGCAATGAGGATCTTATAAATTATAGCAAAGCTTTTGACATTTAAAAATTTTTCAAAATTCATAAACTTTATAAACTGCCTACTATCAATCAACAGCTCATCACATTACAATTAGAAAGAAAATTCAAAATCATTTTCACTGATAATATAATATTTTCTTTTCCTGGGCTTCCTTGATAAGTTTAGAATTATTTTATTCATATTTATTATTTTACTTTTAATTTACTCCATGGTGCAAATTACTTTTCTCCTGGTGGATTGATCTAAGCATGTTGCTACCAAGTATTACTTTTATTAAAACTAATCCAATCTGCTTTATAAGTGAGGAAGAAAACTATGAGAGGCCTTAACATTCTACAAATAGATGTTATTGAAGACTTCAGCATAGCTGTAAATATTAAGTAGACCATTTTGACCATTATCCAAAGGTTATGGGAGCAGAAAGGATTGTTATTTCTTACTTGTATTAGTATTTCTTACTTTTTTCTGGAGAAAAAACAAAGGCCCACATAATAATTTAAATAGAAAATACAGGAACATTCGTACATTCAATAACTCTTGACCTTGAATTGCTTAAGACATTAAGAAATCTCCAGTGCTACTTTACAATGTATTGTGTAACAATTTCAGGCAATTAGGTGTTTTCAGTTTATCACAATATATAAGGAGGAATAAAAATGGGATAAGCATTTTCCTCAAGAATTAAAGAAAAAACAGGATCAGTATAAACCTAAAGAAATAAGATCATAGCAAACAATAAGAAATAACAATAAATGTAAAGGACAGAAGCCACCTATCTAGAGAAGACCTACAACAAAGATGACTTTTAAAAAAATACTCAAGAACTTATGTAAGAAGATTGGTCAAGCAAAAGATAAACCCACTAGAAGTAGAAAAACAATAGTCATAACTAAAACTGATATTTAAGAAAATCATAAAATGTCTAGGAGTTTCTATGAATGTAGAGAAAATTTAGTTTTCTGTATGACTTCCTAAATAGATATGATACCTTCTTTTATAAAAAAAGATAGCAAGGAAAAAGCATCTTTAAAAAATTGATGAAGTTTCATATCCAGGACAATGTAGGGATAACATTCAGTTTCTGTACAGTTAGGCCTTTTT
Organism: Myocastor coypus; assembly: GCA_004027025.1. NCBI lineage: Eukaryota > Metazoa > Chordata > Mammalia > Rodentia > Myocastoridae > Myocastor > Myocastor coypus. Next base: position 5,863 of record PVJA010011142.1, on the reverse strand, counting down.
GGTGCATATTTTATTATAGTAGGGCCTGGACTAAAAGATCAAGACTTAGATGTTAGCTATGACGAATTAGTTAGGAAAATTCCAGGGAGATGTGTTTATCTCCAAAGAAGTACTGTCCTTGGTGAGGACTGATACACAAATGCTGGTAGAGCTGGAGAAGTGATTCTTATATTTCCCTGTGAGATGTGTGCAGTGTTCCAAAAAAAGGTGAATATCTAAGATTCTTCCCAGTAAGTTTTCCAGGAAATTTTCTCAGAAACTATGTGGGGTAGAATGCACATCAACTCCCAGGTATGTGTTTTGTAAGGTTGTTACCCATGGCAATACATATTGAGTGACAGCTAGCACTCACTGTGCTATGTTCAAGACTTAAGTAACATTTTTATATACAAAATGGAGTAATTATTACAGCTATAAAGAATGAACACATCTAAAGCTATTAATACAGACTACATAACATTCTTAATATTTTTTAGAGAAATTGAGAAGACATATAGTACAGTGCCATCTAGTAAATTTAAAGCTCATTTTTAAGTCGTTAGGGTAGATAAAAAAATTCAATTGGATATTGGAGTTGTGACTATAAAGGTAATGAACATCTATAAAAATAGTAAGGCCATTTACTGATGAATGAAAATAACATTACTATGTAATAATACATTTATAGCATGATAATTGAAATTGTCATTTTATGAAGAGCCACAGAGTGATATTTTATAAAGCTTAATAAAGATAGTAAAGGGTTACAAAGCCCACCAGTTACAAGCATTGTACAGACTCACACTTTCATTTTATGTAGTAGTCCTTCCCTCCCATAATTTACAACCAGTTTCAAAGCTCACAGCAAGTACAGTCAAGAAACCAAAATAATCAAGAATCATATCTTAGAAATAACCATAGTAGATTTTACCTTGCACAAATATATATATATATATATATATATATATATATATAATAAAATGTTTACATTGATTAGAATGAAACAGTTATGGTGTCTAAGAACAGGACAATAATATTCTAGGCCTATTTATAATAACTGAATAACTAAATCAAATAATCTTCAAAGACTTATGTAGAATCGAGCCTGAGCCTTAAGTGTGGGCAAGGTGTGGGTGGGGTTGTTTGGGTAATGGAATGTCAGAGAAGCCATAATCAGAAACAGGGAACAGCCTGGGTTATGAAGGGTCACAGCCAGAGCTGCTTGGATGGCTGTTGGTAGAGGTCAGACAAGGTGAATGGGGAGGGGATGGGGAAAACGATGTAAAAATATACAACCTATAAAAGCAGATGACTTATTTTTATAAACCAAAACTGAAGCTGATTTTAATGAGATTTCTTTTCCTTCCATATGAGTTTTTGATCAAGGAGAGAACAAAAGCAGTGGAAACTTTCTAAAAGGAAATTACTCCTAAGGAATCTGTTTCAGAACTCTGTAAGTTCCACTCAGGCTGACCTATAAGTTTCACTGCCTCCTCTTGACAAGGACTCTGTTCCTTGGTTCTGATCTTTGGTTTTGTCTTTTACTGTTTAGCTTAACTTCAGCAAAAATACTGTAAGTCAGTTTATGAAGAATCCTCCACCACTGACATCAGAGAATCCTTGTCTGGCCTTAGAAAGAATCCTACTGAGATACTTCAATAAGAAGTATCTCTACTTTGATATCTCCTTTTATGTTTTTCTACTCATGACCATCTGCATTCTGCCTATGTCTATAATTCCCAGCTGTCTTGTAGTATTTAGAGATGGGCTAGTCTCTCTCATTTATGCTATTAATCTTGTCATGTCATCTATTACAATAGTCCTGGGCAGTCTTCTTGCCATTTGAACCAATACCAGAGCAAGTTTTTGTAACACTTATATCAGTTAGGGTCCACTAGAAGAATAGATCTTAGACACACATGCACGCGCACACTTTTTTTAAAAATGAAGAAGGGCCCGGCAGGATGGCTTAGTGGTCTAAAGTGCCTGCTTAGGAAGGCTTGGGCGGTTGCTGGGACTGCAGTTCGATCCCCGGCACCACATGCTGCTCAGCCTGGCCCTCAGGGCAGGCTGAGCTGGCCATATAAACAAACAAACAAACAAACAAACGTTCTGAAACAAGAAAAAAATAAAATAAAAAAATAAAAAATGAAGAATTTACAAGGTGAGTTTACAAGGGCTGCTGGCAGGGTCAGATGTGGAAGAGTGCACAAGGGCCGTCTATGATGTGAAAGGCCAGAAGACTGAGGCAAAAATCAACAGCCTGGAACTCGGGGTAAGTCCATGTAAGCCTGTGTGGGAAAGCTGAACTGTCATGCAGGAAGTCCCCAGATGGAAGCCCACAGACTGGTAAAGACTAGTGTTCCTCTGGAGAAGCAGAGCTCCCTTCTTCTTTCCATTTTTACTCTATCCAAGCTATAGGCCTATTGGCTGGTGCCACCCACTTCCGGGATGGGTCTTCCCTGTTCAGTAAGCCCATCACCTAGGCACACAGAGAACTCTGGCGTTTCTAACTCATGAAGGCACCAGAATTCACCACTGCATATCCGAAAGGAGGAACTACAAAGGTAAATCATAATCATGGGAGGTAAAGCTAGGCTGGTTTAGGATTCCAGAGGGTGAGGTGAAGCTGTTCACTGTGTGCCAGAGACCTGAACAAACTCCACAAGTCTGCTCTATTTCTTCTTTCTTTTTTTTGTTACAAAATATCTTCAATTTATTTGAAACAATTCAGTTTCAGAAACTTTAATAGTCACAGAAAAAACAGAGACTAGTGACAAACAATGAAAGAATGATCAGGAGTACTGCATTTTTAAAATTTGTTTTTAACACACTCATGGCTTTATTCAAACACAGTTGCACAAAAGCATTGACGTCAAAGTTTTTAGGGAGAGATTCTTGAGGAATTTTACACATTATATCCATATGGCCATACAAAGATCACTAAAATAGGACCCAAAAGTTCTACAAAATATCTAAACCACTCTTACTTATTTGCATGAAAATACCACCCACAAAGCTACATGTCTTAAGTTATCTGGAGGCTCTAAGTATTATTGTCAAATCAAGGAACTCTAATTATGATTGCATAATAAAATTATTGATAAGAAAGGCAATACATAGATTTAGTTTCTTTTCTTTTTTTTTTTTTTTTTTTGTCTTTTTGGGACCAGGTCTCACTGTGCAATTCAAGCTGACCTTGAGCTCACTTTTGTAGCTCAGGCTGGTTTCAAACTCATATGGATCCTCCCGCCTCAGCCTCCCAAGTGTTGGGATTACAGGTGTGCACCACCATGCCTGGCTAGATTTAATTTTAAAAATAAGCATTTTGTACTTATTGATGACACAGTCAGTGTCAGTCATGTGCACCATAACTTTTTAGTAATGTTTCGGAAGCATCACACACAGGTTTAGTTGTGTCCCCTCTGACCTCTTAGCAGGACACATAGGCACAGGGGTTGGTAATGCAATGCAGCGTTTCCTCATTCTGTCTATACCAAGGCCTGTGCCAGGGACAGTCTCTGGCTGGTGGGCTGTTTCACATTTACAATGCTAGTGCCTCTGCAGAGGCAACTGCCTCTCCAAATGTGCTCTTTGACCTTTTCTCTAGTGCTGTGACTTCAAGTGGAGTCTGAAAACTGAAGGGTGACAGGAGATCCTGCCTCCTACAGTCCTCCCTGTTTCCACGATTTCTGCCTCTCTGCGTGGGTGAAGGCAGAGGCTTTGACTTTGCACAAAACCTGGTGAAATGCAAATGTCTGTTCCTGCCCCTTCTCCGGAGGTGAAGAGGAAAGCAAACACTCTTGCCCACTGAGCCTGGTTTATGTGATTAATGCTGGGACTTCTAATTTCCAGGACAAATGATCCATTAGTGGAAATGGGCGCACAGGAAAGCCTCAGTGCCAGTGAGTTAAGTGCCCATCCTCAGACTCAGTGAACAGTATGCTCATCTCAATTGTAGGCAATTAACAGTGATTAGCAAGCACAAACTTGGTGGGTGGCACAGAGCTTCTCCTTACTGATGGGACCAGCTCACAAACAACTCAGGAAAGAGCTGCCAAGAAAATGCAGCCCCAAAACTCAAGAGAGTCTGACCAAAGGCAACTACTGTGAATGTTTTCATTTCTCCTCTTAAACCTCTCATTAACTTTCCAACAATTCAGTGATGTACAGGGAGGACCAGATACTCGTTTAGAACCAAATATTCTTTTTGTATGGAGAATTAGAGAAATTAGACCAAGAAGAGAATAAACCCCTACAAACTGTGTGACCATGGAGAGCAGGGCTTCCCTGTTTCTTTCAGCCCAGCACAGTATCTTTACTGAGAGCCTCTCAGCACACTTTGGCCAAAGTGAGCTGAAATAAGGTCTCCTTTTCCCAGCTAATGGTAATCATAAGAATCTCTTCTGTTATTTAGTTTTTGCATTTTTTGCTGTCCTTCATTTCTCTTATCATCTAAAAATTAATGTGTTTTTATTTCTGCCATATTTTAGAAATAGTAAAAATTAATTATAAATTTTAATTTCATCACTGACTTCTATTACAATTTCACAGAAGAAATCTTGACATAGAGGAATGAAACTTTCAACCTGAAAAGTACTTGGGCCAAGTTTCTTTTCTCTAAATCTGAAGAATGAATTTTAGGAACAAATGGAGGATGAAAGCAGAATATATTTAATGGTGAAAGAAAGCTTCTGTTCAAGAGAGGGATGGAATGGGGGCCTGAGTGAGTTGTCCCTGGGAAGCTATCTCTTCCAGAAACTTTTATAGAATAAAACCATGTGGTGAGGTGGATCTCAGGTGATGAACATGGGAACCTGCTTAGGTGGGCATGAGGTGGAACAAAACTATGGTCAACCAATGAGATTACAAGCTCAGATAAAATTACTTAAAGCCAGAACCGAATGGAAAAGTGAGTCATGTAGCCAGCAGGCATAAACATAGCACAAGAGTTTATCTGGTAGCCGGGCAGTAGCAGTTGGGTTAGTGATTCCTTTTGGCTTCCTCAAGATGATGGTCAATCCCAGATGCTTATCTTTAGGGCAGTGAGCATTTGTTCAGTCTTTGGTCTGGCCCACAACAGGAGCATCTGTCTCTCTCACAGTTACAACATATCCTTTCTTCTGTGCTACCTTCTTGAGGGCCTTGCCTTGTCGGATTGCCTATAATATTTCTATCTAATTTACTTGCCCACCAAAATATCTGAGTCCAAAGGAACAAGAATGAACAACTAACATCAATTTCAAAGAACTTTTTGCTGCTGGCAATAATCATTGGACGTTTATTTTGTTACAGAAATAAAATAATCAAGGAAGCAATTAACTGACCTTCACAAATTACTTGTGTTTTAATCACCCACATATTAAATCCTATTACACAGTTCTCTTTTTCCCTAGAATTCTCACTGAGCATTATGGTTTCTATCTAGGTGTCCCCTAAGCATCTGACGCACTCAGAGTTGGGACGTTCAGGAGATGATACTGGGATTTCACCAGATGTGCTTGGACAAGCTGGGGCCTGGTAGAAGCTGAGACCTAGAAGGTCTCCTTCCAGTTCCTCCCTCCTCTCTGCTTCCTGCTTCACACCATGTGAGCATCTTTCTCCTACCACAGCCTTCTACCACATCTTATCTTGGAGCAGATGTTGGTTATTTTAGCCTAGTGATGAGGAAAGTGACTAGGACCCTGTATCGGTCAGGGTTTTACTAGAGGAACAGAATAGATATAATATAAGGAATGGATATTAACACCAAATATACAATCTATAAGAAATTGTAAGATTGGCTTACAATAGCCACAGAGTCAGATGAGGAAGCGCACAGAGGGCGTCTGCACACTCCGGACTGAAGGATTCAATCCCGAGGCTTGGACTCACTGCAGCACTC
>PVJA010011141.1:6411-55628 GCA_004027025.1 Myocastor coypus | reverse complement strand
TGTGAGGACAATATGCAATATGTCAACTTTCAAAGAAAAAAAGGGGGAAAAGAAAAAAAAAAAAGTAATGTGGATTTAGAAAGGTTAATGTTTAGTTGTTTGATCAATCTTATATACCTATATGTATTAATGTAAACTGATCCGATGATGAAAATATGTAATATAACCATTGTTAAATTTAAACAATAAAAGAATTGGAAAAAAAAAAAAGAATTAAAAGCATGATACCAGAATGATATATGTGCACCCATGTTTATAGCAGCATGTTTTCAATGGCTATTTTGGAGACAACTCAAATGCCCATCAACTAAAGAATGGATTTAAAAAGATGTGTTTTTGAATTTTTAAAATTTTATTTATTTATTTTTTCTTGTTTCAGAACCTTTGCTTATTTATTCACTCTTTTTTTTTTTTTTTAGGGACCAGGGTTCAAACTCATGACCTTGCATTTGCCAGGCAGACATTTGTGCCATGGAGCTATCTCCCCAGCCCTTATTCACTCATTTTTATGGCTGGCTCAGCTTGCCCTGAGGGAAGAGTGTATTTCCATGTTTAAATGACCACTGTGACTATCTTTACATAACTCCATATTGAAGGTTTTTTGTTGTTGTTGTTCTTGTTTTTTAATGCTCAAACATGGTAGGGTGCTGCACACGTGTAATCCTCGCACTCTGGGAAACCAAAGCAGGAGGGTCACAACTTCCAACCCAGAACATGCAGCTTAGTGATACATTTCCCCATGGGAGTAAAAAAAAAGGGGGGGGGGCTAAAGAAAAAAAGGAATTCAAACAAATGCAATCTTATTTTAAACTTCTTTTGTAAATTTTACTTTTAACAGGTAAGAATGCCATTTATGACAAAATTAAAAAGTTACAAAAGCTTGTATAGGGGCCCAGCAGGATGGCTCAGTGGTCTAAAACGCCTGCTTAGGAAAGCTTGGGCGGCTGCAGGGACCAAGGTTCGATCCCCGGCACCACAAGCTGCGCCAGCCTGCCCTCAGGGCAGGCTGAACCAGCCATAAAAACAAACAAACAAAAGTTCTGAAACAAGAAAAAAATAAATTAAAAAAGCTTGTATAACGTAAAGACAGTTCTCTCACCTCTCCATCCTTGTCTTACAGTTGCCATCCTAAAAATAAACCACTTTCTGAAATGCAAACACATACATGTTGTTCAACTCCTGATTCTCTGCTCATTTAACATTCAAGAAAACGCCCTTGTCTCTGGTTGTAGAGCCACCTGTATTCCTCCGGGGACCGCTAAGGCTCTAACCAAAGGATGTGTCGCGCACCACGCAATCAGCTTTCAGGCTGTTTACAAGCTGCGGGCTCTCACAAGCAGCATTACAACCTGCCTTTCAACGTTAAACCTTTAGTGAGCGTCTCAGGTCGTCTTAGCATAGCCACAGGCAACTCCGCAGGACGTCCCACTCCCTGCCTGCCCCGCCCCGCCCCGCCCCGCCCCGCCCCGCCCCGCCCTGCTCCGCCCCGCAGGGGCTGCGCAGGCGCAGCAGCAAGTGCGCCGAGCCAACGTGGGCGCGTCGCGTTAGGTCGGCGCACGCACGAGTCATATTGACTTCCGGTGTGTGCCCGTGGGGAGCTGCGGGTCGATCGAAGGCTGTGGCTGTGTTTCCGTGGAGCGTGCTGCGCGTAGGCTACGCTGCCATCTGGGGCCCTAGCCCTGGCAGGCCCCGAGGGCGCGGGAGAGGGGGGCTGCGGCTCCGCACAGGCGCAGCCGGGCAGCCCGGCGAACAATGGATCCTTTTAGCCGCAGGCTGTCGCCATGGCGACCACCCCGCTGGCGGGTCCGTGCGCTCCCGGCGGCCCCGCCGTATGGTGCATGTAGCACTGGCAGCTGTTGTCACAAGAAGGCAGCTCTTTGTCTCCAGGGATAAAAAAGCATTTGGTTTCCATCGCCACCCTTTCTCTCCTCGCGACAACTTGTCTCAGCGCCCGGCTCCCAGAAGGTGGGCGTGGACGCGGACTCCCGTCACCTCCCGTCGAGGCGCTCGGCGACCGCGGTTGTCTCCGCTTCAGGTGGCAGTCGGGGCTGGCGGCGGGCGCGCCCGAGGGCGCCCCCTTCCGCGCGTGATGGGCCTGCGTCCCTGAGCGGCGGCTGCGCGCTCCGCTGTTGTCAGCAAAGGAGTGCACGCCTAGGACCCGCGTTCTTCTCAAATGTGCTCGTCTTAAATCTGTTGTTAAATATTTTTGAAGAGTTTTATTATCTTTGACAGTTCCTAAATATGATTTACTGTCTTTTGTCTGGAAGAACTCTATAAAAATGAAATTTTAAAATGTTAGAAAATAATTTTGGCTGCCATGTGTCTGAGTGTTTGGGGGTTCGAAGAGCATTTTTAATTTTCCCCAAGGGTCATAAAACCAAGATGGATGGTGTGTGTAAAACCTGTCGAGATCAAAAGCATACAGTTGAGAAAGAAATAGGAATCCAGAAAGAGGCAGGAAGTGGAGAGGTGGAGAAACTTGTGTCACTAGTGTGATGATAGAATAAAGCTGTGTACCTTGAGTTATGTAGATAAAAACATTTTAGATGATGAGAGGGTGGGAAAAATCAGGATGGAGAGATTGAGAACAATGGCTTTTGATCTTTTGCAGTCTTTCTACGGCTGTTTTGACATGGTTTAAGAATAATTACCAAATGATAAAAAGGACATTTAAAATGTTTTAGAAATGCATAAGGAAGCCCATAAAGACAAGGAAGTTCAGCAGGTGACTGACCAGAGGTAAATATTTATACTTTTTTTTTAATTGTAGTTCCAACTACATTTTATAAAGAGGAAGTAGTCATGTCTAGCACTTAGAAAACAAGTATTAACAAATCAAAGGGTTTTTTTTCCCTCAGAACAAGTTTCATCCAGATATCTGAAAAATACTAAGTATGTGTGTTTCTGTGAAAACTGTTCTCCAGGCTCTTGTATTCCCACAAACGTTTCATTTAATGAATACTTCTTCAGTGATTTCAAATGCGAGTCGCAAAAGCAGTGTCAGTTTGAAACTCTGGTTTGTTAATCTAATAACCTGTCTGAGATTGTTATTACTAAGTAGAAGCCACTTTGAGTTTCTGACAGGACTACTTGTAATTATATCTGTGGTATGCTTTTCACATATTAGTAGTTATAAATGGAACTAAATAGAAGTGTGCACCATGCATGTGGAGGCCAAGTGGCAAGAACTTCAGGATTCTCACCCCTGCTTTATCTTTTTTGGGTTAAGATTAATTTTTTAAAAAGAGTTACTCCTATAATAGGGTTTTAGAATTCAAATGATAATTGAGAGCAAATCTCATTTTGTAGTGAAGGTTGTTGAGAACCAACTAGGATCACACGGTCAGTGGGTGGCTGTAACCCTGTGACTGCTTGTCCTTACCACTCCCTGCCAGCAGTTACTGGCTTTTCTTTTTATTATGGATATGTTTTTGTTTGTTCTTTGAATAAGATGAAAAAAAAGCTAACGGGAAGGTTTCACATTTTCCTATTTGCTTTCCCTGAGCCCTTTGGTTCAGAATCTTGCTTAAAATTCTCAAATATTGTTACTGGTTGTACTCCTACTGTTCATTGTCAGTGGCTATAGACAGCCTGCTAGTCTTCTATCCACTCCAGTTTTCCTTAAAGAGTCCCATTTTGGAAATGGGGTGCGGATAGTAATGTGGCCAGCTAGAAACATTCCCAGCATCTCTTAACAGAGCACAAGTGAGCCTTCAGGAAAAACTTGTTCAGAAGAGTTTACTCAATTGACTCGTGCCCATTTGCACCTTCTCTTTCTACTCCTGCTGAATATGGCTTGGTGACTGAGTCCATACCAACATCGTGAGCATGAGGATGAAAGTGCCACTCTGGGAATGAGGAAACAACCGGCCCAAACAACAACACTGAGTCCTTCAAGTTGCCATTCCAGCCCTTAATTTTCTACCTCCTGACTTCTTAAAATGTGACAGAAAAATAAATCTCTGTCTTATTCAAGTCAATGTTGTTTGGCTTTTCTCTCTTAAGTACAGCTGAACATAATCCCATATTGGGTCTCATTTAGGACAAGAACAAAACATTCAATTTTATTGAATGATATTTTTGAACACTTCTCACAGACAGCTATAGGGCTACTAATATTATAATAATTCACTGACTTAGTCATATACTTAAACAGTCTCCCCATTTCTCTGTATGTGGCTACTGTATCTTTTGTCTAGATGTTAAATTGACGTATAGTGAGATGTAAAATATCAAGTGCTGCTTTGATGTCTTTTGAGTTGTACACCATCCAAGGCCTTACTGAGCTGCCTTCTGTCCCCAGACACAACTCTACCTACTGCTTATCACCTGTACACACTTCCCCTCACACATTAGCCAAGTGGTTTTGCCTTGCCATGAGCCTACAAAATTGTTAAAACAAGCCAATTATGTGTTCTCAGGGGCACCAAGGATCATCCCATTCTCTTGTTACTACCAAGCCAGTGTCCTACAGTGAATATCACAAACTACTACTATCCCCTCTGTCTAGGCCAGGTACTCCGGGCTTGTAACATAGATTCTTTAGTATGGGGATCTTGCATCAAGTAAAAAATGATTAGAGTGTATTCAACAAACATAAGCCCTCTTGAGTCTCTTAAGGGCTAGAAGGGCAGATCAGACATATATGGTACCTACTCCAGGGTACATATGCTGTAGTGAGGAGGATCACAAAGGCATGACAGCGGAAACACGCACAGTAGTTATCCCGCTATGGTGAGTGTGTGAGAATAGACAATATGGTGGCAGAGGGGAAGGTGGTGATAGATCCAGGTAAAGGGACAGATTCCTTGGAAAAATTAACTGTTAGTCACCTTTCCATTACTGTAACCTGAGGTAATCATGAGAAAAGGCTTGGGGTCACAACTGTGAAAGTTAACAGTCCATGGAATCAGGCTTGTGAGGCAGCATATCACAATGAGGGTGTGACAGAGCCTCCCTCTAACATACTTGAGGGGTAAGCTGTAAGGAAGGGATGAGAGCTCAATAATCTAAGCAAGTATTTGTAAGCCTCAGTGTCCTCTGTGTGAGCAGAACAGAGAAGGTGTCTCACAGGCTGAGACCCTTTCTATTCCATTTTTTGGTGGGCTTTTGAAGGATTAGATCTGAGAAACAGCAGGCTTATATGGTTGAGGTGACCTCTTTGTCTTCTGTGATCGGCCCACATCCCTCAGGGACTGTTACTGACCTGCTGATGTGTCCTCTGTGACCTAAGTAAAATGAAACCCATGTTTCTTTAATATGGTGGGCAGTCTCACTGAAGTGATAATGTCCCTCCTGAGGCTCTAGAATACTCTCGATCAAAACCACACCAGTTATGTGAGGAAGACATAAAGTCAGAGCAAGAATAAACTGGAGGCTGGGAGGAGAGCTTTACAACAAGCAAAGGTCTAAAAGCTGGACTTCCAGCAAGGGTATTTAGGCAGTTGGCAGGGGGTTCAACTAGCGATGGGGGCAGCATGGAGATGGGAAGAGGATGGATTCTTGGTGTATCAGGTGAAATCAGTGAGGTTTTCTTTTGGCTTAGAAGAGGGGGAGGGGTAATGGAGGATTTAATGATGTCATGGTATTGGGTAGAGTAATTGGATTGACAGTGGTGTCATTAATAACATACACAACTAGAGGGGAGAGGAACTAGAAGAAGGAACATCTGGAAAAGAAACTCAAGATTCTTTGAATCTATTAAGATGCCTGTGGATGATCAGAGTGGAGATATAAATGAGTAATGGGATATGAGGGTCTGCATATCTGTGGAGAGTTAGGGTTAGAAGTTATAAAATCAAAAGACTGTCTTTAAGAGTCCTCATACTTGTTGTACATGATTTCAAGGTAAATCCTGAGGGGATTTGACTGACCTTGTTAGATATAAAAATTACATGTTTTATTATGTAGATCTTGCTTCAACTTGGCCTTAACCACTCAGCAGAAAAGTTTAATAATGAGGCATAAAAAGTAAAGTCATATTAGTATGCTGAGCTATAAGCTTGAGTCAATAGCTTCTGATATTGCCAGTTCTGCCAATAACCTGCTACTATTATGGAATATTGCTCTATGTATACATCTACTTTCTCTTAGTTCAATGAGAAGAAATATTTGTACTAATAATGTTTAGAAGAGTTATCATGTCTGCATCTTGTACTCTGAACAACTACCATGAAAACAATATGCATTGTATCAATTATTGTGGCTGTCCTACTAATGTGTTGGAAAATGTCTCAATATTATTTCTTTTTTTTTTTTCTTGTTTCAGAACTTTTGTTTGTTTGTTTATTTATCTTTATGGCTGGCTCAGCCTGCCCTGAGGATAGGGCTGGAGCAGCATGTGGTGCCGGAGATCGAACCACGGTCCCTGCAGCCACCCAAGCTTTCCTAAGCAGGCGCTTTAGACCACTGAACCATCCTGCCAGGCCCCAATATTATTTCTTATTAAAAGTAATTAAAATAATTTTAAAAATCAGACTCACATGTATAAAACCATATTGTCTCCCTAGTGTGAGAAGCTGAAAGAGTGATAAAGTGTAGAATGTATAATAGATAATGTAAAATGGGAAGAAATTGTTAAAAGAGAACTAGGATGAGTGGAAGGGGAAAGGACAGTAGGGAAAAGGGAATGAATTCTCAGTCAGTTATACTAGTAATATCTCTTAGTTCATTAAAAAGGAAGATTTGTGCTAATATCAATTGTAGAAATTTATGTCCATATCTTATACCTTGAGCAACTATCAACAACATGTAATTATTATTGTTATGAAATGTTGTCTTTATTCCGTAAAATAAAAAATAAAATTCTGTTAAAAAAAAGAGTCCTCATACTTATGTGGTCATCTTGGTCTACAGTGTGGAGAAGGAATGGAAGAATGTCTGGCAGCAAGTATAGCATCATGGCCCTGAGGTGAGAGCAGGGCCTCGCCCCCGAGGTGAGAGCAGGGCCTCCTGGGTGGGTGTTCAGATAGCTCAGCATCTAAGGAAAGGGGCCATGTGTGCCCAGCTCATTTTCTCAGCAGACTGGAACCAGTGCCTGTCTGAGACTACCAGCAGATGAAGCTCCTTGCCAGGGTCTGGATTTTAGGAACCTGAGCTGACTTGCCGGGGCTCCTGAATTAGTGGAGTTACAGATATCTCCTCTCCCAGGGAAGGTGTGCATCCTATGAAGAACCAGCCTGCTTGATTACATCACATTTTGAGAACTACGTTATACCTTAGTATACAACTCTTTCTGCTCCTTTCCCCACATCCCTTAAGTTCTTGTACAAGCTTTGTAGAGGTGCTCATCCTGGTCTTTACTCTGTGGTAGGAAATTAAACAGCAGCAGTAAAGCATGTCCAGAAGGTATAATTAAAAACTACAAGGAATGTTTAAATTTTTTAAATATAATAGTAAATACTGGCAATAGTAAATGATTGTTGCCATTAATCCCCCTCAAAATAGTCTCCTTAACTTCAAACACACTCATCCCATTATTCTAGGAATCCACTTTTATGTGTGGCTTTGGTTGTCATGGTTTAAAAACAATTAAGCCAGGTGTGGTGGTGCACACCTGTAATCCCAGCACTTGGCAGGCTGAGACAGGAGGATCAGTATGAGTCTGAGACCAGCCTGGGCTACAAAAGTGAGCTCAAGGCCAGCTTAAACTGCATAGCGTGGGGCTGGAGAGATAGCTCCGAGGCACAAGTGCCTGCTGGGCAAGTGCAAGGTCGTGAGTTCGAACCCTGGTCCCACAAAAAAACAAAAAACAAAAAAAAAAAAAAAACTGCATAGCGAGACCGTGTCTCAAACAGACAAAAAGTAAATAAATAAATAAATACATACATACATACATACATACATACATACAAACATTTGCTTTCCTGGTCATTTTGACTTTGGAGAAGATCCAGCAGTTGCATGATGCCAGATCCAGTGACTAAAGTACACTGTACTGGTTTTATTAGCCTGCCTTCCCACTGGATGGCACACAGCAGCAACTGCATCTTTGGCTATACACTGTAAAAGCACCTACAAAAAAGGATTTAGAAAACTGCTTCAAAACTGGCAAGAATAGTGGGATCAGTTTGTTTAAAGGAAGGGAGTATTTTGAGGGAATACTCAGTTAATGGCAGTGGGTCTTATGCTGAAATACATTTTTAAAACTTAATAATTCACCATATATTCTGATCACATCTTGTACACTGGTGTTGAACAATTAAAAGGCTATTGAGCCTCCCACACTCAGCATGGTCTCTGAGAGTAGGACATGAAGCTCAGTTTCTACTCACATCAACAGGCTTTTTTCACAGCCAGCTTTTGAAGGCATTGGCTTTGATATTATAAAGCAGGAGTCCCTAACTTTTGGGCAACAAACTGGGGACCATGAATTACAAATTGACATAGAGTCTGTCTGAGGCCTCCTTGCCCCTCTTTGTGGGCCAATTTTGGAATGTAGAAATTCTGCTTTCTCTAATACTGCTAAGATCTTGATCATGAAGCTGTGATGCTCACAGAACAGGATAAAGTATGCAGAGGACAATACAAAGAAACTAACATCAGGTGTAGGGATGAATCTTGTTTCCTTTATGATGTTAAACTGGCCCTTTTTCTGACCCAGGAAAAGCACCATACCCTCCCCCTACCCTGGATAATACAACAGAGTCTAGCTGGAGATTCCGGGTCTTGCTCTCAGAGAACACTGGTCATGCCAGAGCTCTGTTTCCTTGCAGTTCTGGTCTCTTGCTCTTTTTCTTTCTCACTGTGTGCTGTAACTTCAGGCAGGAGACTGGGGACTCACTGCACAGGTCCCTGATGATGGGTGACATGGGAAGATTGTGCATAGTCCCTGACCCATTAGGAAGTGGACAGAGCAGCAGGTGGTGAGGGGAAGGCAAACTCAAGAAGTTTCCTGTGTTTGCAGCCACTCCCCATCTCTTAAATTACCTTCTGAGCTCCACATTCTGGCAGAGAGTAGCCTCATCAAGTTCTCATGGAAGTGTGAGCCCTACTGTGAACTGCACCTACAAGGGATCTAGATGGTGTGCTTCTTATGAGAATATAACCCCTGATGGTCTGGGGTGAAGCTGAGGTGGTGATGCATGCATTGGGGAGCAATTGCAAATACAGGTTAACTTTAACAGAGTGGGTTCCTTCAGATAGATAGATAGATAGATAGATAGATAGATAGATAGATAGATAAATAGATAGATAGATAGATGTGTATGTGTGTAATATATAGTAAATACATTCACCATGGGAGACTTGTACTACATATAGATATTGCATCTTGATTCCTTTTATTTCCCGTTTTCCTCCCCTTCCCCCAGTAGTTCCCCGCTTTCACAGAATCCCTTCTCATTTTTGCAAAGAAAGGACTTTTCCATTCATCAATCCTTAACTTAATTTTTGCTCTGATCTTTCTATTCATCTCAGATTTGGATTGTTCTTCCTCTTCAGGGACTTTGAGACGCATCATTAGGTTATTTATTTGGCTTTGTTCTATTCTTCTTATGGGTGGATCCATAGCTGTAAACTGTAACTACAAACTATTAGAATTATCATACAGGTCTGGAAGTACAGGGACCATACTAAGTAAATTGCTTTCAGACTCAGATCAAAACCCTATTAGTGAGGGATAAGTGAAAATTAAGCTTCATCTGGTGACAGGCTTTATAATGAGCTGTCAGTTGATGTCCATCAGTTCCATAGCTACATCTTGCAGTGGACTTAAAGTCAGAATATAGCAGTTTAGTTCATGCATGATCTGCCCTTCATTTTATTTACCACTTACACCAGTGCCTTTTTCATGTTCTATGCATTTGTCTCAGTTACAGATTTAGTAATGCTCACAAGCTAACTCTAGCCAAAAGACTGCCAATGAAAATAAAGCTGGATTTAAAAGGAAGTTCCAGAAACCTACCTTCCTTGCTTCCTTGCTTCCTTGCTTCCTTGCTTCCTTGCTTCCTTCCTTCCTTCCTTCCTTCCTTCCTTCCTTCCTTCCTTCCTTCCTTCCTCCCTCCTTCTTCTCTCTCTCTCTCTCTCTCTCTCTGACACAGGGTTTCACTATGCAGCTGGGACTCCCAGTGATCCTCCTGTTTTTCAGCCTCCCCAGTGCTGGGATTACACACATGCATTATCACACCTGGTTTTGGTTGCCTGCTTAGCACACCCAGGCCCAAGGCCAGTGCCACATATGGTGCTAGGGCAGGAGTCTTATTTAAATTACAGATTTATTATAATTGGTGGTTTACATTCTCCAAGACTGCTTTGTATATAATATGTAGGGATCAGCTATCCAGTGAAGCCATGTATCAGAATTCTTTAGAGGAACAGACACAATACAAAATACATGTGTGATTATACAGGGATGTATGCGGTGGGGTTATAGGATCAGAATCAGAAGAGTCCCAAGGGCTCTCTGCTGAATCAGAGATTAAAGAAGGTAAAGTGGCCATCTATGCATGGGCAAGCCAGAGGATCCAGGAGCAGATGGTCAAAGGCCTGGAAGCTCGCTGCAGGGTCACTGGCACCTGACTTTGACAGACGACCAAACAGTCTGCACTGGAAAGCTGAAGAGCCTTCTCTGAAAGCATGAAGGAACAGGAGATCAATGTGAATGCAGTGGTGAGGGCAGTGGTGAAGACCAGTGCTCCTCTTAAAACAAGACAATATTTCCCTCTTTCTCTTTTGATTCTTACAAGTTACAAGCCTATTGGCTGGTGCTACCCACATTGCGGTGAGTCTTCCCTTTCAGATTGATATCATGCACAGACATACCCCAAATTTGTTCATCTGTTAGGAAGTTCTTACTCAGATTGACATATCACAATTACTGATCACCCTATGAAAACTTAAAAACCGCTCTGCATAAGACTAACCTTGCGAGTTTTTCAAAAGAAAAAATCATGAACCCAAAGAACAGGAACACTTATTATGTCAGGCAGTGTTTACTAGAGAAAGATATAGCACAAGATACACAAATATATAAATATTTCTTGGGGCTGGGGAGACAGCTCAGTAGAATATGCACCTGCCTGGCAAGCACAAAGTCCTGAGTTCAATCCCCAGTACTGCAACAAACAAACAAACATTTCTTACAGTAGCCACCCACAGAGTCAGATGTGGAGGAGTGCAGAGAGTCTGTCTACACACTAGAAACCACAGGCTTCAGTGGAAGGTCTAGAGCTCACTGCACTGTCCCTGGTGTGTCTGTATCAGGAAACTGACAGGTTTGTAACAGAAGGCTGAAGGATCTGTGCTGGAAGCCAAAGAGTCTATGCTAGAAGCCAGAAGGTGACATACAAGGTGAAGGCAAAGACTGGAGCACCCCCCGAAGAAATGGATACAGATCTGTTTTTCCTCATTTTTCCTCTAGACTGCCCAAGTGATGAGCCACCCTAGCGTGGAATTGCTGAGCTCATTTAGGTAACTTTCTCTTACCCAAGTTGACACAATGAATCAGCCACCACAGCCAGCATTTCACTGAGTGGGTCTGCACACGTATTCTTAGTGGCTAACTGCATTGCTAAAGCTAAGAAGCCCTTACTATTTGTGAAGAGTTGATGCTGCCTAATGATAAGGATATTTGTTGTGAGAAATTAGGACAGCTTACAGTTCAAAAGGTGGCACATGTTCCCCTTTTAGCTAGCACCATAACTGGATGAACTAATGCAACAGCAGAAGATATTCCAAGGCAATTGTTAGAACTAAAGAGTCACTGTAGTATGAAATCCAGGTTGCAAGTCTACCAATGTTGAAAAGAAGGCAACAATGTTCATTGTTATGCAATATACTTTTCAGGAGGATATGCACGAAGATATGTTGTGTGCACTTCTATTATCAACCATTCCAGTCCTTGAACAACTGCATATCACAACTGAATTGGTCACTCTGGGTTCAGTATGCACAGATGGAGCAGCTGCTGTGACTGGGCAGCTTTCTGACTTTACTACTCAAGTAAAAGAAGTTGCTCTGAATGTGAGAATATGCACTGTGTCATCCACAAAGAAATGCTTGCTCACTGGAAAATAGCACCTGAACTTAATGACATTTTTCAAGATGTGATTAAAGTTATCAGGCACATTAAAGTACTGTAAATGCCCTTAACTCACATCTGTTTGTACAGCTCAGTGAGAAGATGGTCGTAGAGCACACACAGCTCTGATACACAGAAGTGAGATGGCTTTCCAAAGCTGTATTACTGGCCAGAGGTTTTGACTTGTAAGAGCTGCTCAAAGTTTCTTTTAGAAAAATATTCACCACTGTCAGGTAATGTCAGTAACACAGTATGGGATGCAAAACTTGCTTACATATGTGACAAATTCAGCCCTCTCAATAGACTCAATCTTTCATGGCAGGGAAAAGCAACAACTGTGGTCAGATAAGCAGATAAAAGAGATGCACTCAAAGCCAAACTATAATAATGGGGGTGATGAGTGAATATATTGAGACTGACATGTTTCAAACACTAGCAAAGATTTTGAAAGACAGTGAGCTAAGACCTTCTTTCTCCCAGCTGGTACATGATCACCTATTTCAACTTTCAAAAGAGTTCCACCTTTTCTTCCCAACCACAAACCATTATGGACTGGGAAAAGTTCCTTAACCAATTTGTGAATAAGCCAAGTGAGTCATCTTTGTTCATGGTAGGGAAGGATCAACTGTTCAAAGATGGTGGCCTTAACAAGTATGTTTGAGACAACTTCCAATGTTCATATTTTCTGCATTAAAGTCAGGGCAGCACCCCCTGCAATTACTATAGAAGCGCTAGAAAGCCTAATTCCATTTTCAACATTCTATGTTTTGAAGCAGGGATTTCTGCAATGCCAGCAGTCAAAACAAAATTATGGAGTTGAGTGGATGGACAGAAGCAGCTTACTTCAAGTATCACTATCTCCCAATTCTCTAAGATGAGACCTGCTATAGCAGGAAAACAAGCTCAGGGCTCCTACTGATTCTACATTATGATGAGATATATAATTATTTTTATTTTATGTTACAATACAATTATGATGAAAATATAGTGCACAATAAGTGTAAAGCTCTTAAGCCATCCTGAAGCCATGCTCCTGCTTCCTGGAAAAGTTGTCCTCCATGAAACTGGATCCTGGTGCCAAAAAAGTTAAGGAGTGCTATTTTAAGGGGAACTGTCTTTTCTATAGAGCAGCCCTCCCTGTTTATTATATACTCTGTGAACTTCATGCTTTTGCATGTTGGGTGCCCAGGAGTCCATGGGCATTGCATTAGTGTCCATACAAATGACCAAATGTATGGAAGACAGTGTGACACATATGCAGTGGCTCCACAAAGGCTTTGACTTCTAGCTAGGGTATTCAGGCACAAACAGGAAGGCAGAGTAGCATGACAAAAGCACTAGAGGGTGCATGAAAGGCTGGGAATGTCACTTCATCACCCAGAAAGTGGCAATTTTTAAAAAATCTTTCCTTAGAGAATTTTATACACAAAATAGATGATTTGTCAATGATATCCTGTAGCCTTTCTTATAATGGAACTGTCCTGCAGACGCTCCCAAAAT
Organism: Myocastor coypus; assembly: GCA_004027025.1. Classification (NCBI taxonomy): domain Eukaryota; kingdom Metazoa; phylum Chordata; class Mammalia; order Rodentia; family Myocastoridae; genus Myocastor; species Myocastor coypus. The sequence goes on along the minus strand of PVJA010011141.1, from coordinate 42,109 downwards.
CTTAAATTATTTCATTAAATTCAACAAACAGTGTGTCAGCTTTGCACGTGACCCTGGGCATTGCTGTGACTGGTATTATGCCACCCCAAGGGGCCTCCACAAGCAAGTACTACCTCAACTACTGACACTTCTGTTCACTCTTTTGTCCAGTCAGAAGCCTCACTCTCTCTGCCTGCTCACCTTCATAATTCTCTCCTTCTATCCCTCACCTACACAGGAAGCCTCTGCACTAGGGTGAGACTAGACTTCACCCTAGTCTCTCTAGCTCTACCTGTTAGCAGCTTTGGATTGCTGTGATAGCCTGATGACCTCCCACTCTTGACCTTGTTGGCTCCACACCAACCCATATTTGGTCTTGAGAAATCTCCATACTGATCTCCATGGTGGTTGGAGATACATACAAATCAGATACCATACCTCTTTGCTTTATATGTCTTCATATTTCACTCTGCTTGTTGGCTTATAAGGGAAGCAGGAGGTGTAGCTTCTGAGTCAGATAGCTGAGGTTTCTAAGTGTACTTGAACTCAAGCTACAGAACCCCAGTCACCTTCTACAAATATCAGCCTAATGTCTTCCTCATTGATGTTTACCCTCTTGTTTTGCTCCATTCTGTCCTGGTAATACTGGGGATGGAACCCAGAGCCTCACGTATGCTAGATAGCCTATGTTTCCAGGCTCCTCATTCCCATTTTCAAAATTAGAACTTGCCCTCCAGTCCCTTGGAGGACACATTCCACCTCCTTCTAGGTTTGCTTTTCTCATTGTGCTTATCATCTAATATGCACACTTTCCTTTTTTTTTTTTTTTTTTTTTTTGGTGGGACCAGGGTTCAAACTCACGACCTTGCACTTGCCCAGCAGGCACTTGTGCCTCGGAGCTATCTCCCTAGCCCCAACACTTTCCTTATTATGCTTGGTATAGTGTGACATCATGCCATCATTTTCTTCTGGGTTTTTTTCCTTCACTTAGCTCAGAGTTAGCCAGCTAATTCTTGCCTTTCCCAAGGATGTCAGAGAACAATCTATTTCACCTTCAGCAAGGGTCTTATGTATGGGGGATTGGTACCCACACTCCATGTTAACAAAGTGAAAATTAGCCCATAGAGGGCAAAGCAGTCATCATGTAGGTCAACATTATTAGCATCATTGCTGCCAAATCCTTTCCACATCTTGTCTTACTTCAAGCCCTACTTTTAGTTTAACTAAAGTTGATTCTTGTCTTCTGACATCTGTTTCACATTGCACTGGGTTAAAATGACTCAGACCACTTCAGTTTAAAGTAAATCAACTTGTCATAGTGGCACATACTTATAATCCCAACTGTTCAGGAGGCTGGGGCAGGACGTTTGTGAGTTTCAGGCCAGCTTGTGTTACATAGTAAAAAAATCCTTGTCTCAGAAAAACTAAATAGACCAATAAATGCATGAGAAAATGACCAACAATATGGGTAAATGCCCACATTACCGGCATTTAGAGAAATGCAAAACAAACAATATAGGTTCCACCTTATTTGAGAAAAATGGTTGCTTGCAACAACTAAAAAAAAAAAAAAAAAAAAAAAGGTGCTGGTGAGGTGAGGTGCAGAAAAAGGAACAATTCTACACGGTTGGTGGCAATGTAAACTCCAACAACCACCATGGAGGTGATATCGAGATTCCTCAAAAAGCTAAAAAAGGAGATTTCACTTCATCCAGTATACCTCTTTGAGGTATCTTCCAAAGTTCAAGTGATCAGATCATGGTAATACCGACATACCTATACTCACAATTGCTAAGTCACGGAAGCAGCCTGCATGCACATAAATAAGTGGACAAAGAAGATGTAGTGTACAGATATACACAGTAGGGTATTATTAGGCCATCAAGAAAAACAAAATTGAATCATTTGCAGAAAAATGGATGGACCTTGAAACCATAATAGTATATGAGACAAATCAGAGAAGGTTAAAAATCGGATGATTTTTCTGAGAGATCCAAAATATAAATAATTTAATGAACAAAATAAGAGGGGAGACAGAAAATAAGGGAGTAGACTTTGTGGAGATGGGGAGGAGACCTGGTGCGGGGGAGTAAAAAGGACCAAGACGCCATATGTACATGTAACAATTCCCCAAGACAAATACAATTCATTCATGTGTTGCAAATATATACTAATAGGTTTTCTTTTTTGTTTTGTTGTTTTAACACACCGAAATCAGCCCAACCAGATCATTTTCCCGTCAGAAAATTGAGATTCTGAAAGGAGAGATACTGTGTCTAAAGTCAGGCAGGCCAATCACATTTACTTTACCCAAATGAAAAGGCATATCTATTTCTAAATGCAGAGCTCTAGTGGAGGATAATTACTGCTCACGGTTTATTACTCGTGATGCGGTATCAAATAAACTGTGCCCTGGAAATCTCTTCTCCCGTTCCTCAATACACCCTTGTCCGCATCCCTTCCAGGTGCAACCTCAAAGCCTGGGTCCTTTGTGATTGCATGACTGTAACCCAGTCTTCCTGGTCACCACCAGATTAGGGCTGGGAGCCACAGAGTTGCACCAATCAGTGGTTAGTGAACCCTTAACAAGGGCCAGTCAGGAGACTGGAGCTCAACAGGGCAAGCCACGAAGAGCGACCAATCAGAAGAGAGAAGAGACTCCCAGCGGCTCAATCAGCAGCCCAGGACCGAGGGAACCGGCTGCGCGGCGCGAGGCTCTCTGCTGGCCAATCAGCGCGAGGCACTGGTCGCCGCGCGGGAGGCGTTGCCTGTTGGCGCTGCAGGGTAGTGGGCCCTGTGAGAGGCAAGGTGAGGAGATAGGCGACAAGGATCTGGGTTTTGAGGCCGGGGTATAGTGGGGAGTCAGAACGGGCGAGGGGGGCGGGAAAGGCGGGGCTGATGGGCAAAGTCACGGTAGCGCCGGGCGGAGGGACCTTCAGAACGTCGGGAGCGGGGGACGATCAGGAGCAAGGCGCAGATCGGGAGCGTGGCTGGACTGAGGTGGCGGTCACCTGGCCCGCGGCGGGGCGGTGTTGCCATGGCAACGCGTAGGTGTCTGCTGGCGGACCCCAGCCTTCTTGGTTCACAGCTCGCTGGAACGCACTTCTCTCTTAAAGCCCCTCCGTCTCCTTGGAAGGGCCCTGCGGGCTGGGACCTGCAGATATTTGACTGCCCTCCACCACCCAGTCCGCGCCAGCCCGAGACTTGGCTCTCAGGGCTCAGGTGCAACAGGCCCTTCGACGTGACTCCTGGGCCAAGTCGCAGACCTTTGATTGCTGAGACGCAGCTGGGGTGTAGCTCGGGCCACTGGCCCTGTAAGGATGCTGCTGCTCAGGGGACCCAAGCTCTCCCCCGGGATTTTTGTAAAAAACTCCCCCAAGTAAGAGCCATGTGTGTAAGTGCTCAGGGGTGAGGTCTGACTCAATAAAGACTGTGCTGGCAGCTTTCCATCCCATGGGGCAACTTTGGCCAATAAAAGTAGCAAACTACATCCTTAATTTTACCTTTGCTAGTAACCAGTGAAGTAATAAAACAGGTTAACTTTAATATACTTTACCTAATATATACAAAATTTATAACAATCAGTATTAAATTATTGATAAAATGTTTGAAGCTCACTTTTTTTTATACAAGTGGTGTATATATGACAGCACACTTGTCAGTTCCAGCCATTCAAGCTCTCACTGCCCCCATTTGGCTAATGGCAACTCTACTTATCGGGGAAGGGGTTCTATCCTTGGGATTGAGCCCACAGGGCATCACGTATGCTAAGTTGGCTTTCTAGCAGTTTAGACTGAGTTACAGGCCCAGTTTCTGGGGACTACAGTACTATTTCTTGCATATGTGAGTTGTGGCCAGGACATAATGTCAGAATCATCAATATTCTTTGAAGCCTTCCTGCCCCTCTGTTTGCAAGGAGATGCTGTATATCTAGCAACAAGGAGACATGGTCCTTTTCTTTCTGTTTTTATTTTATTTTTTATTACTTTTAATAAGAAATAACAATATGATAGTTTGAAAACACGTTAGTAGTGGGCGTGGTCCTTTTCTTCAAGGAATTTCCAGTCTAGTTGAAAAGAAAATAGATGTCTAAAGACTAAGTGGTATTTTAAATGGATATAAGTCAGGCCGTATTTAAGATAACTGAGAATAGGGGCTAGAAATGTTATATATGCACCAAAAAACAAAAGAGATAACTGGGAGTATATGGTTGAATGATAGTGAGATGGCTGATAATCACCCCTAGAAATTCATGGGGAGTATACATCAGGGTGGATAAGTCTGAGAATGCTGGAAAAGATGAGAGTGGGTTATAATTGGCTAAATATAACTTTTGTTTGTTTTTAGGGGTGAAGTTTTGCCAAATCCAAAGGCTTTTGGACTGAAGAGTTTCTTCTCCCTTGGTATCTCCATTATGATCCATAGTCTCTTCCTGATCAACTCTTCTGGGGACATTTTCCTGGAGAAACACTGGAAGAGTGTTGTCAGCCGTTCTGTTTGTGATTACTTTTTTGAGGCACAGGAGAGAGCTACTGAAGCAGAAAACGTCCCTCCAGTTATTCCTACCCCTCACCACTACCTTTTGAGTGTGTACCGCCACAAGATTTTTTTTGTGGCTGTGATCCAAACGGAGGTCCCGCCCCTGTTTGTCATTGAGTTCCTCCACCGAGTAGTGGACACATTTCAGGTTTGTGAATGTGGATGGTTCATGTGTGCAAACTATGAAGTACCTGTGTAGTCCTGCTTCTGTTGTATTTAATCTCAGATAAGACAGTGTTTAAGAAATCCAAACTGATATTGCCTACTTCCTTTCCCATCCAAAATTCTTTATTTTTAATTTTCATACTAGGGCTTGCACCCAGCTTGATCCTCGGACCTTTTTAAAAAATGTTTCTTTAGACCTTTTTTGAGACAGAATTTTATTACATCACCCAGACTAGGCTTGAATTTGTAATCTTCTTGCTTCAGCCTTGCAGAGTACTGGGATTACAGATATGTATCACCACTTCTGGCTTTTATTTCTTTGTTGAACTGGTTGTATCCATAATAACAAAATGGGTATTTTTGAATCTCTTGCTTGGTTAATCTACCCGTGATTTGACTGTGTAAATTATATAGCATGTTTAGTTCTGATTCTACATTTTTCTCCAGATTACACTTGATCTTAAATCATTGTTAATGTTGCTCTAAGTTACACCAAAAAGCAATAGATGTACAGTTCTAGAAAAAGTAGAAAAATCTAAATTATACTTTTAACTGTTCCTGGCAAATATGAACCCTTTTCTTTTTACTTTTGGTATAGGATGATTATCCATACATAGCATCCGAGTGCTAGTGTTGAGCTTTGGTTACAAATGTAAGATTAAGAAATATTCTATGCCTCTAATCATTACATGAGGTAGAGTTATTGTATTTGAAGATATTGGGGGGCTGGGGTAGAGGGCAGGTAAGTTATCCCAGGACATGAGTGACAATCATGCTGCAGGACTTTAGACTGCCCAGACTCTGGATTCACGCACTAGCTCCCCTCTAATAGAATTACACAACTTAGGCTGTGGTTGTTTGCATAACTTGAAGCAAAAGGCTCTTTGGTTTAACTTCTATGTCATGTGAAGTCTGGAGTTAATCACATGTGTGGGAACTGTGGAATTGGAGAAGAGAATGAGAACCCAGATATAAAAAATTTAAAAGCAAATCAAGGAGTTCTCTCATTTACAGTCATCTCTGTATCACATGTCTAGTGCTGCTTTTGTTCTCAAGAGAATTGACCTGTTTTATGTTACATTCCTACAAGTACTTTGAGAATAGTATTATTCTGTCATTGTAATTTTCATGTACTGTGTAGCTTTACACAGTGCAGATATGTTTAGCTCCATGACAGAGTACTGCCTAGCATGACTGATATCCTGGGGTGATCCTAGTGTTATTTAAAAAAATCAACCAAGCAAAAACAGAAGTGCTACAGGCCTCATTCTGTGAAGGAAGTAGAAATAGAAGAAATCATGATTTTAAACCACTCCTGCCGGGTATTGTTCATGATTTCAACATCAATAGTATCACTGCTGAAGCTACAGATGCCTCATGCCACCATATCACTGTTATGTAACTGTTACAGAACGGGGAGTGGGAGAGTTGTTTAATCCATTTGAAACCACAGTGGAACTTGGGAAACAGTACGGTTGCTAATTTGAAAGCCTGGGGCTTCCAACCCTGTCATTTTTGAAGCAGTCCTTAAAAATAAATGTACAATCCTTATTTCAATGCTTTTTCATTGTTGTTTAGCCTCTCCAGCAGCATTATTTTTCTAGTACTAGAATATGATGAAAGGGACCCAGCTGAAAAATTGTAAGCAGTTTTGCTATAGCACTTTGACATTTTGCAACTCTTTTTTTTTTTTTAGCTGCTTATATTATGTTACATTTAGTTTGTACAACCTGATGAAGTTTTCATTTTTTAAAATAAAATCACTCTTGAGAAGGAGATACTGTGATTCCCTCTTTAAATCATCATTTTTTGTCTTTGGAACATATGTCTAATTACTAAAGGATTTGGGTATTAGAATTTCATTGGTAATAGACATGTGATACAATTTACATAGTATGAGTAATTTCAGTATGGTATATATGCTGCTGAAGTGAGCACAATCTTTTTAACTTCGCATGTCAAAAGAAATTGTAGGGCTGGGAAGATAGCTCTGCAGCATAAACACCTGCCTGGCAAGCACAAGGTCCTGAGTTCAATTCTTGGTGCAAAAAAAAAAAAAAAAGAGAGAGAGAAATTGTAAAATGATAACATGATTTGAAAACTTCACTATAGTATGAATAGTGGGAGTTTGTCCCTGAAAAAGAAAAAACAGTGAAAATTTATCTCAGATCCATTTTAGATAATGACAGGACAAATTTGTAAACTTGTTCTGTAAGACAGGAAGCAGAACACTAACCCTGAATGTGTAAGGCTATGAGTTCTATCCCTAGCACCACTAAGAAAAAAGTATTCTTCTTTACAATGTTTTTCACATAGAACTATTCTAACAATACTTTTTTTTTCTAATTACAGAAGACATGATTAGTATTATTATTTTTGTCTTTTGGAGACAGGGTCTTGCTATGCAGTTCAGGCTGGCCTTGAGCTCACTTTTGCAGCCCAGGCTTGTCTCAAACTCGCACTGATCCTCCTGCCTCAGCCTCCCGAGTGCTGGGATTACAGGCTTGCGCCACCATGCCCAGCTGACGTGATTATTATAGAAACTTCCGAAATACACAGAAACACAAGTCTTTGAACATGTTCACACGAAGCTGCCATTAGTATGTCTTGCTGCTGTGGCACATGTGTGACTGCTGCATTACAAGGCTTGTGCCACCAATGCCACTGTCTGCGCTACCCATGGGGCAGTTGTTCATCTACCCTGAGTTCAAGTTGATGGGAGCACGCTAACTGCACTCTTTGAAGAGTGCACATGCTGCTGTGTATACTCCTTTTTTTTCTTTTTAATGTAATTGGTACAGGGTCTCACTGTGCAGCTTGGACTCATAGTGATCCTCCTGCTTTCAGCCTCCCCAGTGCTGGGATTATAGGTGTGTGCCACCATGCCTGGTCTCTGTCTTAGTACTCCCAGGGTAGGGGCTGGCATAGTATGTGCTGCTAGGGATCAAACGCTGGTCCCGGAGCTTGCCTAAGGAGGCGTTTAGTCCACTGAGCTATCTCACTGGCCCTATCTGTGTAATTGCTTATCTTTTCTAGACAGATGAAAATTGAATTTATAGAATATTTATAAACAATACTTGTATTTTTTACATTTATGTTTTGCAAATATTTTATGAACATATAATATTCTGTATCATCTTCAGTGCCTTTGTAGTTTCTTTCCATGTTAAAAACTATAGTTATTTATTTCATTTTTATAATGCTTTTTATTTTTTAATTACTGAAATAAATAATTAATTATTTGGTACAAGGTCTCACTACAGTGCTCGGACTCAGTGATCCTCCTCTCTCAGCCTCCCAAGAGCTGGGATTACAGATGTGTACCACTATGCCTATGCCTGGTTTCGGTAACCTGCTCATTGTGGGGCTAGAACAGCATGCGGTATCAGGGATCAAAGTTGGGTCCTTGTGCTTGCCAGGCAGGCACTTAGACTGCCAAACTATCTCCCAGGCCATTTTTGTTTTAAATAACAAGAAATTAGCATTCTTATACTTTCATTTATTTTGAGACAAAATTTGGCTATATTACCTAGTCTAGCTTTGAATTCACAGTCCTGCCTCTGCTTCCTGAGTAGCGGGGACTATAGGACGACACTGTGCCCAGCTCCAAACATGATTTTATTTATTTTGTGGCACTGAGGATTGAACCCAAGACTACTCTATCAGCAAGCCATATCTCTAGCCCTTTTTATGTTTTATTTTGAGGGAGGGTCTTGCTAAGTCTCCCAAGTTGCGTTCAAATTTTTAGCCCTGCTTCGGTCTCTGGAGTGCTGGGATTGCAGGTGTGCGCTGATGTATCTGGCGATATTCTTTCCATTTAGATCTTTGTGAACATTCTTTCCGGTACTAAAAATGAGGATACTAGGTCAGGGAGTATGTACATTTTAGGAACTTTCAGGCGTTGTGTCAGGCTGCCCTCAAAATGTTAACACCAATTTATGTTTCAGTAGTAGTTTTTATGCACTGTGTTCAACTCTATTGTTACTAACTTTTAGAAATTTTGGCAGTTTGATAGTTTGTAGACATTTTGTTATCTACACATTGTTTTTCTTACTAGAGAGGTCAAATATTTACTGATTATTCTCTCTGTAGTGAGTTACTTTTCCATGTCCATTTCCTTTTTTTTTTTTTTTTTTTTTTCTGCAGGACTGGGGTTCAAACTCACCACCTTGCATTTGCCAGGCAGGCACTTGTACTATGGAGCTATCTCTCCAGCCCCAATTGCCCTTTTTTGTAGTTGAAATATTTTTCTTGAGCCGGCCAAATAGCTCAGTGGACTAAAGTGCTGCCAGTGGGCCCTGGGGCTGAGGTGATTCCTGGGCCTGCCATGTGAGCCCCACCCTGGGGCATGCTCAGAGGGCAGTTGAGACTAGTGTGGTGGTACAGGAGTAATCCCAACTCCTGGGAGGCTGTAAACAGGCAGATCACTACGAGTCCAAACTAGTAGTGTGAACCTGAACACCATGTAGACCCTTCCCTAAAATCAAAAAAAGAAATGTTTTTCTTGTTTCATACTATTTATTTATTTATTTATTTATTTATTTATTTATTTGGTGAGACCAGGGTTCAAACTCACGACCTTGCACTTGCCAGGCAGGCACTTGTGCCACGGAGCTATCTCCCTGACCCCTGTTTCATACTTTTTAAAAGTTATTCTCATTTTATTATTTTTTTATTGCATTTAATAAGAAATAACAATGTAACAGTTTCAAAACACGTTAGTAGTACATTTCCAGTATTTGATATGATGCATATTGTTGTCTTCCTAGTAATTACAGGGCACAGAGTATAGATGTGATCATTTTTCTAATCATTATTGATACAAAAAAATTTCTTCTCACTGAACTCAGAGAAAATAGTTGTATACATAATCTTGTTTCATACTGATATAGAAGGATTCAGTCATTTAAAGTTATATTCCAATATGTGATAGTTTATAGGAGTTTTTATGTATTTTAAATCCTGTTTTTCAGATACAATCTCATTACCTGTCATTTAATATTGTTCATGACATTTTATTTAGCTATATTTTTTATTTTTTTGTAATTCAATTTTTTGGTACATTTTAGTTGCACATAATGATCACATTTATTATAGGGAATTTGTATACATTTCAGTTTAGCAAAAGAAAGAACTTCCTAGTGATTAGAGCTCTCTGTGAGAAGGATGTGACTTCTCAGAAAGAGTAATATCCCATAATTGGATAAATTTGGGAAAGGTTACATGTTCATCTCAGAGACTCTATAAAAAGAAGGGCTTGCCTAACAATGAACATTTCTTCCTAAATCCTCTGACATCCATTTCCTTTCACATGGAGCTTTACACTGTACAAAGCATTTTCACTTGCTTCATCATTTAAGCAGTTGTAGCTAGTCCTTACAACTTCCTTCTGCATCTAAATGTTATCTTGATTAAAGCAATCAAGACCCATATTAACACTACTTAATCTAATACTGATGGTGGGGAGGTGTGACTCAGTGGTAAAATGTGTTTACCATGAGCAAGTTTCCATTCCTGTCACCAACAAAACAAAATCAAATCCAGTAAGTGATAGTTGAGATTATAATACAGGTCTTGTGATTTAGTATTCAGTGCTTTTCCCAAACCCAGATAATTCAGAATTTAAATTTATCTCTTTTATTCTTTTTATTTTGAGGTGGGGTTGTCTGTGCTGAGGGATTGCTCATGCTCATTTCTGTTGTGCTCTCCAGGAAACTCTTAAGCTTAAGTGATCCTCCTGCCTCAGCCTCCCAACTGATGGAACTGCAGGCATGTTTTACTGTGCTTAGCTATGTTAGCTTCTGTGATGAAAGGACAAAGTGCTCTTAGAATCCTAGCATGAGGGAAGATGCAAAGCACTTTTCTGCCCTGCTGGCTCATTGCCTGTCATTTCATTGTCCCTCAACTATAACTTGCTGCATGAGTGTTAAGAAAAAGCCCAAAAGGAGGGGTTAAAAAGATTTTATAATTCTGTGTCATATCTAGTGTTACAGTTTTGCATTATTCTTTTAAATTCTTGTTCTTAAGTACAAATAACCTACATTGGATTTTGTATTATGTATATTTTATCAAGTTTAAGAAACTAAGTGAGGAGGTTAGTTGACATCCTCCTGCTTGAAGCTCCTAATAATTTATACCTGACACTGGTATGACGTGGCCCAGAAAACCTGGCTCTGCTCCGTTCCCTCACTGAATGAGACTGACTGAGAAATACCAAGTAGATGTAGGGCAGACCTTCACTCTATGGGGACATAATTTTATTTTTATAGGTTCTGGTGATAAATATATATGTTATGTCTTCATCAGGATTATTTTGGAGTATGTTCAGAGCCAGTGATCAAAGACAATGTGGTTGTGGTTTATGAGGTCCTAGAAGAAATGCTTGACAATGGGTTTCCCTTGGCTACTGAGTCAAATATCCTCAAAGAACTGATCAAGCCTCCCACAATCCTTCGAACAGTTGTCAACACCATAACAGGTATGGTTTGTGGACATGGTGGCCGCCTGCCTCCTTGATGTGACCTTGTCTGGGCATATGTCATATAGAGTGATTTTACTCTTTATGGTTTCTATGTCTTATCAGAAGTTACATATGTATTTTGTGTAGAACATACCCTGTTCTCAGTAGCAAGATAAAGTATTCATGGATAGGCCTTTTGTTCTTAGCCTCCACCTGGAGGCTGCCATAACTGGATTGGCTTCCAGGTGTCTCTGCCCAGTGCAATTTCTTCCAGTGGTCTGTGTGCAGCTTTTTTCTGTTTACTTGTCCTTGTCCCTTTAAGTCAGTGGTTCTTAACCTTTCTAATGCTGTGACCCCGCAATACAGTTCCTTATGTTGCCGTGACCCCAAACCAAAAAATTTTGGTGGCTACTTCAAAACTGTAATTTTGGTGCTGGGGAGATAGCTCCATGGCACAGGTGCCTGCCTGGCAAGTGCAAGGTCGTGAGTTCAAACCCCAGCTCTGCAAAAAAAAAAAAAAATAAATAATAATAATAATAAATAAATAAATAAACAAAAACTGTAATTTTGCTACGGTTATGATTTGGAATGGCTTTAGGTGATCCCTGTGTTTTGATTGTTTGACCCCCACTGGGGTCTCGACCCACAGGTTAAGAACTGCTGCTTTAAGGCCTCCTCTTTGGGCCTAGTTGAGGTGGTGGGGGTTAGTCTTGGTTAGCTTAGCATTAGTAAGGAGTGTGTGGATATTTGTTATACTCTCTAATAATGCTAGAGTGAATAACATAGTGACTCTAGAGTAGTTACTGTTTTGAGAGATAGAAAAATGTAATGAGTGCCCTTCTCTTATTGCCCTTGCTAGTCTCTGACATGGACCCTCTGAGGATCATTCATTTTAATTTAGTGCTGAGTTTGTTAGGTGCTATACTGCATAACGGGAGTGAAATTTAATATTAAGATACACACCAGTGTTTGCCTCACACTTTTACTTCTTTTCATAGAATTTTTATTTCTTGAACATGTTTATATATGTATACATTAATGATAGATGTCTGCACATATTAGTCAGCACCTCCTTTGTTTTCCCTGTAATTTATTGGCAATAGGGCAGCTTATCATGTGTACCTGGCTTTCTCTGTGTGCCCAGCTTGCCAGTTCTTTTTTAAGTCTTTTGATGCAAGTTCTAAGGCCCATTTGGTATTTTTCTTTATCTGATTTTTTTTTTCCTACTTCTGTTTTTGACTTGCTTCCCAGGGGAATCTCTCTAATTATTGTTTTTAACTATTTCTAGTCAGGATTAGCTGGAAGACCTAAGAAGACCCCTGTTTTATTTTCTTTTAATCTGTATTCTTTGCCTAAACTTCAGTATTGGTGTGAGCTGAATCATGTTGACATATACATTTACATACCAACCATTAATGTACCTGAGAACCTCTTTCAAAGTAGAATTAGTTTTTTACCATGAAAATCTTGTATCAATATATAGATTAACAACCTTCTTAAAAATCAATACATTACTTAGGCTGTAAGCTATTGTAATATTTGAGAAATTAAGTTCATATTACTTTCAAAACCATACTATGATATCTGTTTCTCAGGTAGCTTTTTTTATTATTTTTTTTCTTGTTTTAGGACTTTTGTTTGTTTATTTATTTTTATGGCCAGCTCAGCCTGCCTTGAGGGCAGGGCTGGTGCAGCATGTGGTGCTGGGGATTGAGCTGCAGTCCCTGCAGCCGCCCAAGCTTTCCTAAGCAGGTGCTTTAGACCACTGAGCCATCCTGCCGGGCCCTCTCAGGTAACTTTTTAAAAATCTTTATTCTGCATGAGGCAGACCACATGGAAACAGTGATGTTAAAAATTGACTAAGTTGTCCCACATAGAAAAGTATTCCTCTGTGTGATAACACAAGAATGGTGAGCACATAGATCCTTCTAGGGAAATGTTCTCTCCTTATTAGAATTTACTAGAACAGAACTGGCATTAAAGTGCTCATTAGATTCTACAAGTACTGATGCCACCGTTTTTAGGAAGCACCAATGTGGGTGACCAGCTTCCCACAGGACAGCTGTCAGTGGTGCCGTGGCGACGGACAGGTGTGAAATACACCAACAATGAAGCCTATTTTGATGTGATCGAAGAGATTGATGCCATCATTGATAAGTCAGGTAGGTGCACCTACACTGTTTTGAGAGGTAGAAAAATGTAATGAGTGCCCTTCTCATATTGCCCTTGCTAGTCTCTGACATAGCCCCCTCTGAGGATTGTTCATTTTAATTTAGTGCTGACTTTGTTAGGTGCTATACTGCATAACGGGAGTGAAATTTAATATTAAGCTATGCACCAGTGTTAGCCTCACACTTTTACTTCTTTTTGTAGAATTTTTACTTTCTTGAATAAAAAGGGAAGTTATAACTAATATCTTGACTAGATTTCTCCTTATTAATTGGGAGTATTTGACCCCCAATTCTTATTTCAGAACTAAAATTCTAATTATCCAGAGTCAGGGAATCTTCTTTTCTGTCTACTCTGACTTAAGTAAACATGACTATAAGTCTTAGAGCTTAAAAATGCATAGAAGACTCACCTTAGTGAACTGATCCACTCAGCAGGCCAATTGTAAGCTTATTGAGCCATCACCCACACTGGATCATGGGTGCTGATGATGAATAAGACATATCAGGGATGGTGGAAGGCTTAGATAAACAAACTCTGGTGAAGCAGAAAGGAGGTTAAAAAAAAAAAAAAGGTGAGCACAGAAGAGGCATCCTTTGTCCTAAGTAAAGTGCACATAGATGATCATGTGTATGCTTTGCTATAGGGTGAATAGAAGTTCTTAAGACTGGGATTGATTTGAGTGCAATCGCTCTGATGAGAATGGTAGTCCCAGAAAGTGGTTCAGTGTGACTGAACTGAGAAAAGTAAGTGATGAAACTCTAAAATTAAGGCAGCAAAGCAACTTTTCATATTAGTCCAATGAGAAGTAAACAGATATCCATGAAAAATATAGAAAGGTTAAGTAAATTTTGATGTGCTCAGACAGTGAAATGCTGTGCAGTAGTAAACAAGAATAAACTTTGGGTACACTCCACTGTATAAGTGAATCTCACAATATTGAGCACAAAAATCAGATGCATAAGGTTATATACAGCATGACTGCTTTTATTGGAAACCTGAAAATAGGTACAGTTTAAGGTACGAGAAGTCAGGATTTGGGGGATATCATTACTAAGAATGGTCACTAGGGGACATATGAGGAGAATCAAAATCTTCCATATCTTGATGTGGGTGCTATTTACATAGATATATGCATGTCTGAAAATTCGCTGAACTGAAAGTTTTATATTTTACTGTTTTACACTAATGGACAGGTTGTGGGGACTGAGGAAACAGAAATAGTCAAAGATCCATTTGTGCACAGGACAGCTGGGACCATCCTGAAAGTATGGAAAGTAGGAGCAGGTCCAGCGAGTCAGATAACAAATTCACTCCCCTTTTGGCCTAGAAAGACACGGAGGGAAGAGACCTGGGGAAATGGGGAAAACAAGGCAAGGTTAGGAGAGAGGAGCATTGGGGACAGAAAGAGTGGTCAGTGGTGACAAGTGCTACAGAGAGGCTCTGTAGGACACAGATCCCAAGTGTCCATTTGACAGAACACGGAGCCCATTGTGACTTCAGGGAGTGTGGCTGCTGATGAGTTTTCTGCACCATTGGTTAAGATAATGATACTTTGTGTGATTCTGTACTAGATTGAAAACCTGAAGCTAGTAGCTGCCCTGTTAATCTTTGGCTCATTACTTCTTAATAGCATCTCATACTTGGTTTGCAGGTGGTAAAGTTTGAAAGGATGCACAAATGGAATGGATGAGTGAATTAATGGTGAGACAGAGGAAGGAGGAAGGGGAGGTGGAGGAAGAAAGAAAAGGAAGGAAAGATGGGAAGAAGCAAGGAAGTTAAGAGGGAGGACCAGAGAAGTGGTCTGTGATCATTTGGTCTCCTTCCTGTCTCAGGCTCCACAATCACTGCAGAGATCCAGGGGGTGATCGATGCCTGTGTGAAGCTGACCGGGATGCCAGACCTTACGCTTTCCTTCATGGTAAATTCTGGGCACAGCTTAAGTTCTTGAGATGGAGAATTAGGTACTTCTAAAAAGATGGAGTGATAAGAATGAATAGAATAAGGAGAAATAATTAGGAAAGCACCAAATCTTATATCAGGTTTGAATTTTCTGCAAGTACAGAATTTCTCTGTATGTGCACATGTCTTTTGATAAAAATAGCCTCTAAATTACTTTTCCTAAAAGAAGTACAGTGTGTCATCTGGCTTTTCACTTTCCTTCCTGGTAACTGCAGAACCCCAGGCTACTGGACGATGTCAGCTTCCATCCTTGTGTTCGTTTCAAGCGCTGGGAGTCCGAGCGGATCCTCTCCTTCATCCCTCCTGATGGGAATTTTCGCCTGCTCTCTTACCATGTCAGTGCACAGAAGTAAGCAGCTCTCATCACTGAGATAGGACCTGTGTCTGTACATATATGTGGAAACAGGATCTGTAGTGATTAAGAATTAGGCTCTAGAGTTGCCTGAGCTCAAGTCCCAGTGCCAGTAGTTCTTAACTATGTCACTTCAGGTGAGTTACTTCCCTACTCCATGTGTTTTCTTATCTGAAAATAATAAAATTACCTTTTTATGAGGATTAGGTATGAGAACGTAAGTAGTCCATCACATGAAGTAAGGGGTCTTTAAGTTTGCTGCAGTTACCTTTGTTACTGTGTCCAAAGAGGAACATTTTCTTCTCTCAAATTATAAACTGAGCATACCTATAGTTAATCTCCTGGCTCCCCAAAATGAACTAAATCATGCTGTGAAACAGTAAACAGTTCTGAATGTTCTCTTCAGTTTGGAGTAGAAAAAGCTTTGGAAGCAGTACTGTGTCAAAGGTACGCACTGAAGATATCTTGAGACCTCACAGCTTCCTATGTGATTTGGAATCAGTCATTTAGGGAAATATTTGGGTGCTTGAGGCCAGAGGCCCTGGAATCAGACTGTTTGGGATTTAACTCCACCTTGAGAATAGTACTTGGAGTGTATGACCTTAGGCAAGATATGTAATCTTGGTTAAATATAAAGACTCAAATGTTCATCTTCCCAGCCATTATTCACTTAACACTTGGTACTTACTGGGAGGTTGCATAAACTCAGTGTTACAGGCCAAAGGCATGCAGCACAGTAACTGGCACACCAGATACTTAGTAAATGTTAAGAACCATTATTATTTTATAATTACTCTGGGGATTCTCTAGTTCTCCTTTCAAATCACAATTCTACTTCTTAGGATTTTGTAAGATTCACATGAAGTCAGATAAAAACACACTCAAGAAATTTAAGTGCCATGTCAGCCCTGCCCTCAGGGTGTACTAAGACAGTAATTGAGCCTGGGCATGGTGATACATGCCTGTAATCCCCATGTGTGGGAGGTTGAAAACACGAGAACCACTGAGTCCCATCTCCATAGTGAGATCCCGTAGACCCTGGTGCGCAGTACCCTTGCATAGTACCCTTGGTGTGGTCTTTGATTTGATTTTGCTTATATTTTTCAGCCAACAGAAAACTTAGGAGCTGGGCGTGGTGGCGCACACCTGTAATCCTAGCACTTGGGAGGCTGAGCCAGGAGGATTGGTGTGAGTTCCAGACCAGCCTGGGCCACAAAAGTGAGCCCAAGGCCAGCCTGAACTGCATAGTGAGACCCTGTCTCAAAAAGATAAAACAAAACAAAACAAAACAAAACAAAACAAAAAAACAACTTAAGGCTGGGAGATAGATAGCTCATAAGCACTTTCCTGGCAAACACAAGGTCCTGAGTTCAATACCCAATACCAAAAAAAAAAAAACAAAAAACCAAGAAAAACAAAAACTAAAACAAAACCCCACCTTATTTTCTAGACAGTACTTTACCATTTTGAAAGAATAATGATTCCCTTTGTGTGTGTGTGTGTGTGTGTGTGTGTGTGTGTGTGTGTGTTTAAGGAAATAAGGATATAGATAAAGGAGAAAAAGTTAGGAAAAAAAAGAAAGAAAAAACATGAATGAACGTAATATAGAGGAAATAATGTAATTTTTCCAGTACATTAATAAAATAGACTGTCTCTCTTTTCTAGTCTCGTTGCAATTCCAGTGTATGTGAAACACAGTATCAGTTTCCGGGACAGTAGTTCACTCGGACGCTTTGAGATAACAGTGGGGCCGAAGCAAACAATGGGGAAGACCATAGAGGGAGTGACTGTCCTCAGCCAGATGCCCAGAGGAGTCCTAAACATGAGCCTCACTCCATCCCAGGGGATGCATACATTTGACCCAGTGACAAAGGTAGGGGGGAAAACGGGACATTTTGAATTACACAAGTAAATTTGCAGGTACTCCTCTATAGACTTGAGACCTTGTTTAGAAGGCAAGGTTCACAAAGACATAGTTTCTCCTTTGAGATAATTTTTGGTGATAAAAGGACTCTGTTGAAAAACACCCCAAAGGCAACTTATGATTCCTTGAACAGAAGACCTCAGAGCTCAGCTACCTCCAATGAAGTGATTAGAATTAAGTAACATAATCATTACTTCATTTTTTCACTATAAAATAGACCGCTTAAAAACATTTTTTTTGAAGATGCTGTCTTGGGATGTAGGAAAAATAAATCCTCAAAAGCTACCAAGTTTGAAGGGGACCATGAGTCTACAGGCTGGAGCTTCTAAGCCAGATGAAAACCCCACAATTAATCTGCAGTTTAAGATCCAGCAGCTGGCCATTTCTGGTGAGTGACCCATGTATTGGGTGGCTATCTGAGAATGGACATGGCTTTCTCTCATAAAGAGTGGGCATTAGGAGACCTTCCTGTGGCTTCCCACTTACAAGATGTGGTTTTGTTACCTGATGTACATGTTACGGAAGTCGTTTTCAACATACTTCTGGGAAAAATTTAGGGTCCTACTTATAAGTTGACCTGAGTGTCTAAGACACAAATGCAAAGAAAATACGATTGGTGGCCAGTAGTGTTCATGTTTTTCAGTCATGTTATTATTGTTGATTGGAGTTTCCTGAAGTCTTTAATACAAGAGTGTTCCTGTATCCTTAGCTAGTAATAGAAAAAGTTACAAAAGACTTTTGTTTGTGTTGAGTATCACTTTGGAGCCACTGGACCTGTGCACCCTTAGCCTCTCTGGTCTGCAGGTTCTGTAGGATGGCAATGATTATAATTTGCCATTTACTGGGTACTCATTCTATACAGAGCACTCTTCAGCTCTTGTGTTTTATTGTTTTACAACCCCATGAGGTGGAAAAGAAATGATTTAAAATTTTTATAATGTTCCCGTTTTTGGGTTTTTTTTTTTTTTTTTTTTTTTTTTTTTTTTTTTTTTTTTTTTTTTTTTTTTTGTCTTTTTGAGACAGGGTCTCTATATGCAGTTCAGGCTGGCCTTGAGCTCACTTTTGTAGCCCAGGCTGGTCTTGAACCTGCGCCAGTCTTCCTGCATCAGCCTCCCAAGTGCTGGGATTACAGGCGTGTGCCACCACGCCCGGCTTCCTGTTTTTTTTTTTTTTTTTTTTTTTAAATAAATGACGTTGCTTATTTTTTATATTTTTTAGGAAAGGGAGTATTGTTTAATTTAAGTGATTAGAATTAAGTTAAATTATAAGCTTTTATTTTAAAGCATTTAGTAGATTATAAAGCATATGCAGCGTCAATTTTTTGCTCAATACAGTGAGAATATTTAGCATTCATTGACTAATTCATTCTGTTATAATTTATTGCATTATAATTCATTAATTTTGTCTTAAGTCCAATAACTACAGAAAATTATAATGTGATCTTATTTTTTTCTTGCTATCATTTTAGACTGAAAATAATTTTCTGTTCTTTCCACTTTAGCAAGAGATCTTCTCAGAAAATAACTTATGGTTGAAGCAATGTTTTGTTATCAGTATATCTGCTTAGAGTGAAGAATCTGCCAGCTTCACGGAAGTGGTTTATTTTTCAGAAATTTCTGTTGTACAAACTGAATTAAATGAATGTAAGCAGTAATGCCACATACTTATCCTGAATAATACCCATTTTATTTTTCCTTCCTTTCTCCTTTCCAGGACTCAAAGTGAATCGTCTGGATATGTATGGAGAAAAATACAAACCCTTTAAGGGCATAAAATACATGACCAAAGCTGGAAAATTCCAAGTTCGAACCTGAAGGGAGAATTTTGTAAGAAGGAACTACCATGAATACTTTTTCATTTCTTGTCTAAAAGTAAAAAAAAAAAAAAAACAAAAAAAACATATATATATATATATATACATATATATATATATATATATATATATATATATCAATATATATCAGCCTGTCTCTTAGGTCAGTACCCCCAAGACTCACCAGCTCCCTTTTTTCCTTAGCCTTGAGTGCCATGGAATTCATGAAGGGAGAAGGGTTACCAGGAGAATGGGACTAAACTGAAACAGTGAATACCAGCTCAGTCTGAAGGAGGTGTGTGCTGAAGGCTGGTGATAATCTCCACCTTTTTAAACTATTCTTGGGGCTGGGGAGATAGCTCAGTAGAATAAGCACTTGCCTGGCAAGTGCAAGGGTGTGAGTTCCATCCCTGGTTCCAAAAAAAAAAAAAAAAGTAACTGCTCTTAACATGGCTTCTGTGGAAAATGATAAGCACTTGTTGCTTGCTTGGCTTTAATTATCTAAAGCCAATAAAAGATTTCTTTATTCATTTTTTAAAAGGTAGAAAGATAAACAAGAAGAAAGGAAAGGGAAAGGGAAAGGAAGAGATTAGGTTAAAAAAAAAAAAAAACAGGCTGAGGTTGTACTGTATGGTAGTCTTTGCTAGCAGATTCTGGGTTCAATGTCCTGTGTGTGTATGTGTGTGTGTGTGTGTGTGTGTGTCTGTGTTCTATGAAGGAGGGAAGGGAAATAATATTAAAGAAGAGTTGTGAAGAGGATGAGCCAAGAAAAGTGATGAGCTCTCTATAAGGAAGTTTGGGAACAGTAGAGTTGAGTTGGCTTTTTCTGATCCCTTTAAGATAGAAAAATCCTTTGTACTTCTAGAATTGAATAGAGCTTTCTTAAACCCAAGTCCATTGTTGCCCTGGAAACCACCAGAATCAGATTTTCCCTTGAAAACTGTGATAATATTAGACTGGCTTTCAGGTTCTGTTGCTTGCCCTTAATACTTAGGCTGTTGTCTTCTGTGACAAGATGACCCATCTTCTTGCCAGAACAGTTGTACTCACATCACTCAGCAGAATTCATTGGTCTTTTCTGGTTACCTGATCCTTCTTCAGAATTTCCTAAAGCGTAAGAGAGTTTCAGTGCAGACAGATTTCATGAGTCAGCATTGGAGTGGAAATGGCAGCTCCTTCCGCAGAAAGGGAGCCCACAGTTATAACTCAGTGACCCCCATACTCACATGTGTACCATGTCGTGCCTGCAGTAATGGATCTTAAGCCTTCCTGCCTGCAATTTCTCTATCAGTACCCCTGAATAAAAAGACTACTGGCTAGTGAGGGCCTGATAGGCTGTTAAAACTGCATGATAATATTGTTTCCTCAGTCTCGTGTTCTGTACTCTTATCTGTAATATATCTATTAATGGTAACTGTTTACCAGTCCACTTTTAAGACAAGTCCCTTAAATCTTTGAATATAATTAATTCCGTAAGAAGACAGGCAATGTTGATGATGTGTAACCAAGTCAGTGAGAGAAGCAGGGCAACTGAAGGATTCATAAGGCTTTCTGACTGGCTAATTTTTATTTTGCACCCATGTTTTAATTACCCATTTTAACATTTAAGTAAAAGACAGGTTTGGGGCTTTAATTACTTTTGAATATAGCTTAGGAGGTGAATCTGTGTTCTACATTGTGCATGGAGAAAAAGGAAGAACTGTGTTCTTCAAAATGTAGAACTTGTTCTGAAGCCCCATTTCTAAATACTTGTGCTTTTTTGGCTAGTTTTATCTTGCTGTTTCTAGAACTTATTTTTGCCACAATGTAATACTGCTTTGTGGTTTTCTTCTAGGATAAATTGTGCTATACACAGCCAGATGTGTTTCATAGTTCATCACTCCATAATTTGCCCTAGATTCCTATGGCTTGTATATATTCTATCTTGGTAGGGGAAGTATCTCGGTCTGGAGATTCCAGAAATCATTTCTGAGGTCTTTGAAAGGTTTAATGTTCCTTAGGTCACAGGAAACCAGTAATCTTGGTTCCTGAAAATATTGTTTTATGAGTTATGTTTTATTTCCTCTAGGGCAACTCATCCCATTTTATGAGGTATACTAAGTGAAAGTAAAGTGTGTAGCGTACAGGACCTTCGAGCTGAAGCATGTGTGAAATGTTACACGTGGCTGTAGCAGATAAGCATCATACCTGCCACCCACCAGTGTCTCAGCATGAGTAGTACAGGGCATCTAACAGCTATTCATGTCTATATGTGGCTAACATGCTGAAGTAGCCTGAAATCTTAATAAAGTTGAATTTTTCCAGTGTTCAGTGGTCTACATATTTTGTTACCAGCATGAACAATGATGCCATGCCATGTCTTCCTCAAGAGAAGTGATGAGGCCTCAGGTCATGTATAGTTTGATACTCTATTCACCTCTGAAAAATAGCAGATGTGGTGTTAATGTCATTTTGAAGGTTGTAGTAACCAAAGTTCAGATCAACCAAATTATTTTTCACCAGGGCAGGAAAAAAGACAAGTGGATTTGCCACTGTTATTTTGGTGCTTTCTGTCATCTCCTGACATGCTTCTGTGGCCAACTGATATATTCAGGAAATAGGACTGCAGGGCACTAGACAGACATATTTACTGTAGGAGAGGATCCTTGGAAGATAAGGATTGGTAGTCTACCATGTACACACTGAGAGTCTACATGTGTATCAGTTTTCTCCTGGACACTTTCTACTAAACACAAGTGTTTAGTGTTTATTACTACTCGGCTTCTTTTTCTCTTGGCCATTCTGTAATACAGTAATCTCCCTCTTACCTACGGTTTTGCCTTTCCCATTTTCAGTGCCTCAAGTCTGAAATACTAAAAAGTGAATTCCTGAAATAAGCATTCATATGTTTTTAAACTGTGCACTATACTGATAGGTGGAGGAGATCACCCACTGCCCTACATGATCCTACCCAGTCTCCTCCTGCTTTGTTCTGTTCCATCCTGTTGTCCAGTATAGCAGCACCATTAACGCTGACTATACCATGGGCTGTTAAGGGTTATACTGTAATGGTATTTCTATTCAAATAACCCTTCTTTTGCTTAATTAGGGTTCAAACCACAAGAATAGTAGCACTGGTGCTTCCCCAGGAGGGGAAAGTGAGCAGTCTGAGGCACAGAGGGCATGCAGACTGGCACAGTTGTTTAATTCCCAGCTCTACAAGCCTCACCTGCTGTGCCCTGAAGGCATTGAAAGACAGACAGACAGACAGACAGACAATAAATAAATAAATAAATAAATAAATAAATAACAGGCCTTCTGATGCATAGGAGGCAAGACCTTCCTCCAGGGAGGGGACTATAATTCCTGCTTTAAATTTAATGGGACTCAGAGAAAAATGCAAGAAGATGGCAAAGTAGTAAGCAGCAAAGAAGCCTCTTGGAAAGTCCCTGTTCAGGTACTGGAATAGAGCAATATGAGGAAGAGGAGGCAAGTGGGTTCTCTGGTCTCACGAAAGATCTGAAGTGAGAATTGAAGCCCATGGTGAAAGTGAGCAAAAAAACTTAAGTGAAGAAGAAGGTAGCTAATGGTGTCTTCTCCCTGAGATGAGACTCACTGCATGAGAGGAGAAATTCAAACCTGTGGACACACAGTGACTGCTGGTGATTCAGAGGCCCACATGAAGAGACAGTAGTGGAAGGGAGCAGTGAATGTGAAGGATTGCACTAGCTGGCAGTTACTGCTGAGCATTCAGTTGTTTCATGTGAGACAGAATTTGCACCACAGCCATCTTAGAGAGGGGCCAGCCGAGCTTGGAACTCAGCAGTTGCTAGTGCCATCTAGCAGCCAGCTGCACACCGATGAGTCTGATCTTGGGCAGAAGGTGCGGGCACTCTGAGATTATCCACTACATGCCAAAAAGCTGTTAGTGACTCGCTGGGATAAATCTTCATGGATTAGGTCTCTTGTCTCCACATGTTGTCTCTTAAGTGACAGCAGAGACAAACCTGAAAGTGCATTTTTTTCTCTTTGTTGTTGTGCTTTTCTTTGCTTATTTCTCATTCCTTGTTTGATCTTATTTTTACATGAGTATAAGTTGTGGTTGTGGTCCTGTCCTTTTCTTTTGATCTCTTCTTTTATCTTTCCTTCCAGTCTTCTGGACCTGTTTCCCAAAATTAGCAAGATTCCTCTTTGTCTTCCAGCCTTCTTTTCCTTTTCTTCCACTTCTCTGTTTTTTTTTTTTCCATAACCCACTCAACATAACCCACATAACTCAGTGCATAACCCTCATAACACTAAAGGCAAAGCTGACATATTAGAAATTATATACTTCATATAATTTTCTGGATATAGATTTTGTTATATAACCATAAAATTTAACTTACATCGCTAAAGGTAGCAAATTAATGGATACCTCAGTTTGTCATTTTCTAGGCTGACATTGCTTATGGTACTACTATAGCCAAAAGTGGCATAATTGTTCTAAACAGCTGTTCTTCCTGGTATTCCAAGACTGGAATTGACTAAGGGTCACGGAAAATGCTATGAACTAGTGCCAAAGATCAAGGGACTGGGCCAAATAGCAACTTCTCATCCCCATTAAATTGATGAGGTAGGATCTTGCAGCAGGCTCTGAACCCTCAAACCTGCTACACCTAGAAAATACCATGGAGAAGTAGTCATTTCCTAAGGCTTCTAAGTACTAACAATAAAACAACCTACAATAGACAATTTACAAACATCACCTAAAGAATTAAAACTAAAAGAAAATGAGAAGACACTTAAGCAAGATGACAGACATCTGGTTCACCAAAAACAAATCAAGAGGACAATTAGATTGGACAGTCGAAAAACCACCAACTTGGCCTCTTTGAAGTGGCAATAAAGCAATTGAATGAGGTTCTAGAAAAAAAATAACTTCTCAGATGAAAAAACATGCTTACTGGCACTAGAGCAGATATAGACACAAAAAAAATAGAGGAGCTTAAGAAAATTATGGAAGCCATGAACACTCAGCATAGGAAAGAAATGAAATCCACAAGGCAGATGCAATACTTTCCATTGTAAGTATCCACAGCAGATTAATCCAGTGAATAGACAGAACCTCAGATACAGAAGATAAGCTTTCGGTTAATGATCATGAAAAGGAAGCTTTCTTAAAATTATTAAGGGACCATGAAAAATTAATACCACAGCTGCTAGGTAAGGTAAAGAAGAATAACTTAAGATTGGAGTCCATGAAAAAGCAGGAGATAGCACAAATGAATTCAAGAAGTTATGGCAGAAAATTTGCTTGGTGGAAGAAAAGAATTTGACATACAGTTAAGTGAAGCATATAGAACTCCAATTAGATATGATACAAAAAAAAATCTATAGCGGTACATCATATTCAAAACTCCAGAAATTTAATACAAGACTAGAACTTTAAAAGATGTTAGGAGCCGGGCGTGGTGGCGCATGCCTGTAATCCCAGCACTCGGGAGGCTGAGGCAGGAGGATCAGTGTGAGTTCGAGACCAGCCTGGGCTACCAAAGTGAGCTCAAGGCCAGCCTCAACTGCATAGCGAGACCCTGTCTCAAAAAGACAAAAAAAAAAAAAAAAAAAAAAAAAAAAAAAAAAAAAAAAAAAAAAAAAAAAAAAAAAAAAAAAAAAAAAAAAAAAAAAAAAAAAAAAAAAGATGTTAGGAAAAAGAAATTATATATAAAGAAAAGCCCATCAGAATCACATAATAACAGATTAGCACAAACCTTTAAGTAAAAGAGAGCTTGAATTAAAGTGTTTTAAATTCTAAAGAAAAACAGCCTTCAACCCAGATTGATGTCCCTGCAAAACTATCTTTCAAAACTGACCAAGCAGTAAGTTATTTTCATGACAACAACTGAGGAAATTTATAACCAATAAACTAGAACTTGAAAATGTTTTGAAAGACATTCTAGAAAGAGATAACGAGGACTACAACTCCATGATCCCCAACAGAAGGAAACCACCAGGCAAGGAAAACTTAAACAGAGGGAGAGGGAAAAAGTGGGAGAGCCAACCACAGGAAATAAACATGACAAGGATAAATACATATATACCAGTTACAAACATCAATGTTAGTGGTCTTGATTCACCACTCAAAGGTCAGACTGTCAGAATGGATCAAGAGTTGAAGTCCAACAATATGTTGCATACAAGAAACACCACTGAATCAAAAAAGAAATCTATAGACTGAAAGTCAAAAGATGGAAAATAGTACTCTGTGCCACAGGAGCCCAGAAAAAAAGCAGGGGTAGTAATTCTACTTGGAAATAAAGGGAACTGTAAGCCAAGATTGATTAGGTGAGATAAAGAAGTATGCTACATTCCTATAAATGGAACAATCCAAGTTGAAGGTATAACACTCATAAGTATATATGCAACAAGTACTAGTGTACCCAGCTATACAAAGTAAATATTAATAGGCATGAAAAATCAAATAAGCACTAATATAATTCCATTCAAGGAATCTCAATATCACACCATCAAAAAAAAAGGCAAACTAGACAAAAACAACCGTGAAATATTAGAACTGAATCAAACTTCTGAACAAATGGACTTAGTAGATGTCTACACAGTGTTCCATCCCACAACATCAGAATACACATTCTTGGGCCAGCCAAATAGCTCAGAGGACTGAAGTGCCTACAAGCAGGCCCAGGGCCCAGGGGCTTGATCCCCCACCTGCCACGCCAGCCCCAGGGCACCCGAGACAGCAATTGAGATTGGGTATAGTAGCACGTCTGTAATCCTAGCTCTTGGGAGGCTGTAAAAAGGCAGATTAATATGAGTCTCATCTAGTAGTGAGACCCTGAACATTCTGTAGACCCTTCCCTAAAATCCAGAAAAAAATACACATTCTTCTCAGTTGCACACAAGACATTCTCCAAAACAGAAAACATACTAGCTCATAGAACATGCTTAAGTAAATACAAAGGAATTGAAAATATTACATGCCTATTATCAGACAATAGTGCAATTAAATTGGAAATGAATGACAAAAGAAACCACAAAGCTTCATAAACACATGACAAATAGTACCCCCCTGAGCAACTAATGGATCACAGATGAAATTAAAGAAGAAATTGAAGTTTATACAACTAAATAATGACAATACAATATATCAGAATTTATAGGATACAATGAAAGCACTCCTAGAATGGAAATCTATAGCCATGAATACCCATATGAGGAAAACAGCAAATATGAATAAGTAACTTAATGATGAACCTTAAACTTCTAGAAAAGAAAAGCAAGCTTAGTCAAAAGCTCGTATAAAGATCAGAGCACAAATTAATGCATTGGATTCTAAGAAAACAATACAAAGAATTGATGAGATTGGGTATAGTAGCACGTCTGTAATCCTAGCTCTTGGGAGGCTGTAAACAGGCAGATTAGTATGAGTCTGATCTAGTAGTGAGACCCTGAACATTGGTTGTTTCAAAGATTAAATAAAATTGACAAACCTTATCCAACATTATCAACAAGAGGAAAGGAAAGACTCAAATACACACAATTAGGAATTAAAAGGGTGAAATCACAACATACCCTGCAGAAATCCAGAAGATCATCTATACCTACTTTGAAAACTTGTACTCTAGTAAGATGGAATATGCAGAAAAAATAGATTTCTTAATACACGAAAATTACCAAAGCTGAATTGGTAAGATGTAAAAGTGCTAAATAATCCACTGTCAGTGAAATTGAAGATACAATCAAAAACCTACCAATAATGAAAAGGCCATGCCCTAATGGATTCACTGTTAAATTCTATCATAAATTTAGAGAAGATCTAATACCACTACTTTTCAAACTCTTTGATGAAATTGAAAAGGAAGCAGTGATTCCATATTCATTACCAGAACACTGCTTTAATGCTGAAAGTGGAGAAAGATCCAACTAAGAAAGAGAACTACAGGCAATCTCATTAATGAACATAGATGAAAAAAATCCTAAAGATAGGGACCGTGAGATAGCTCAGCGGACTAAATGCCTGCTTAGGCAAGCTCAGTGACCAGGGTTTGATCCCTTGTACCACATGCTGTGCCAGCCCCACCCCTGAGTGTGCTGAACTTGCCATTGAGCCTGGGCATACTGGCACACACCTGTAATCCCAGTGCTGAGGAGGCTAAAAAAAAAGAACATCACTACAAGTTTGAGCTATATAGTGAGGCTCTGTATGAAATACATTTAAAAAAAATTTTTTTTGAGACAGGGTCTCACTATGCAGTTCAGGCTGGCCTTGAGCTCACCTTTGTAGCCCAGGTTGGTCTCGAACTCACACCAATCCTCTTGCCTTAGCCTCCCAACTGCTGGGATTACAGGTGTGTGCCACCGTGCCCAGCTCCTACATTAAAATTTTTTTAAATCCTCAAGATATTGCCACAAAAAAGAGAACATTACTGGCAAACAGACTGCAGCAAATCAAGAAGATTATACATCATGATAATGTGGCATTCATCCCAGTGATGCAGGGATGGTTCAATATATATAAATCAATAAATATAATACAGCATATTAACAGAGCCAAAGACAAAACAAATCATATGATCATCTCAATAGATGCAGAAAAGCTTTTGACAAAGTCCAGTATACTTTAATGATGAAAATTACAGAAAATTGGAATAGATGACCTTTAGCTCAATCTGATAAAAGCCATCCATAACAAACCAACAGTCAATATCATAACAAATGAACAAAAACTAAAAACTTTCTAATATCAGTGTCTCAGATACTCTCCTCTCATTTCTGGGACAAATATCTGACACCCAAAATGAAGGAAGGAAAGGTTCATTTAGCTCACAGTTACTAAAGGTTTCAGTCCATACCTGACTGGCTCCAATGCAGGCTGACATATGGCAGAGAGCAGCAGTTCATGGTGGCAGAACAGCAACAATGACAACAGGCCAACAATGGCAACAGAGAAGAGTCTGTCTCTGTGTCTCTTTTATATTACACTCAGGCTCTCTGCTTCAGGCTGGGTGTGACACTCACACCTATAATCTCATCAGTACTAAGACCCACCATCCAAGCCTTGGATCACTCTTAATCCTAGTGGATCATGAGTAAATCTCAAACTTGAGAAGTCCTTGCTCCATGAATGCATGAGGCTTTTGGGGGAACAACTAGTTACAAATCATAACAATCAGATACAAGATACTGTCTCCACTACTGTTCTATATAGTCCTAGAAACTTCAGCCAGAGAAATTGTAGAAGAAAAAGAAATAAAAGGAATAATGATAGGAAAAGAAGATGTTAAATTATCATTATTTGCAGATAAAATGACATTTTACATAGAGGACTTCAAAAACTCTATTAAAAACTGCTAGATTTAATAGGCAAATTCAGTAGCATTGCTGGATACAAAGTCAACATTCAAAAGTCAATAGTATTCTTCTACATGAATACCAAACTCACCAAGAAAGAAGTTAGAAAGTAACACCTTTCACAATAGCATTCAAAAGAATGAGATATCTAGGAATCAATGAAATGGATGTAAAAGATCTCCAAATTGAAAACTACAGTACTCTGAAAATAGAGATTGAAGCAGATATCAAAAATGGAAAGAAAACCCTGGCTCTTGCATAGAAAGAACCAATATAGTGAAAATGGCCATACTTACAAAACTGTTACATAGATTTAATGTAATTCCAATCAAAATTTCAGAAACAAGTATTACAGAATTAAATAAAGCAATATTAAAATTCATTTGGAACCAGAAGAGACCTAGAATAGCAAAGACAATTCCTGGAAACAAAGGAAAGGCAAGGGGCATCACAATCTCTGACTTAAAATTATACTACAAAGCCACTATAACAAAAACAGCATGATACTAGAAAAAAAAAGACCTGAAGATAAATGTAACATTAAAAAATACAGAAAGAATGGCAGATATACTCAGCCAGCTTATCTTTGACAAACATGCAAAACACATACAATAGAACAAAGATAACCTTTTTCATAAATGGCATGGGAAAAACTGGCCTTATATATGCTGAAGATTAAAAATGGACCTATATCTTTCACGGGGCACTTAACTAAATTCAACATGGATCAATATTCTAAATATTGAAAGAGAAATGTTAAATCTGCTGAAAGATAGAATAAGAAAAACTTTTGATGACATTGATGTAGGAAAAGACTTTATGAATGAAAGTCCTATTGCACAGGATCTATCACAAAAAATCAACAACTGGGATCTCATTTTATTAAAAAGCTTCTGCACAGCAAAAGAAACCATCATCAGTAAAAAAGACTATCAATAGCATGGGAAAATGTTTGCCAGCTTTTCTTCAGGCAAAGGATTACTGTCTGGACCATATGAAGAACTCAAAAAACCAGACCTCCCAAATTTAAAGACCCAAACCAAAAATGTGCATCTGAGACGAATACACAATTCTCAGATGAGGAAATACAAATAGCAAATAAATATATTTTTTAAATGTTCAAAAATATCTTCAGCATCACTGCTCATTTGAGAAATGCAAATTAAAACAACACTGAGATTCCATCTCTGGAAAAGAGTACCTATGATCAAGGAATCAATAACAAATATTGGTGGGGCTCTGGAGAAAAGAACTCTTTCCTACTCGTGGTGGGAGTGTAGATTGGTGCAACCACTTTGGAAATCAGTGTGGAGATTGTTCACAAACCTAGAAATTGAGGTCTGATTTGATCTAGCTATTCCCCTGCTGAGTATCTTCCTAGAAGAATTCAAAACATCATACCACAGTGATATACATGCATTCATGTCCTTATCAACACAATTTGTAATAACTAGATCTTGGAAACAACCAAAATACCCATAAACCAAGAAATGGATAAAAAAGGTGTGCTCTTTTTGTAGAATAGTGTACTAAATCACTTAGCTATAAAAAAGGATAAATTTGAGACTTTCATAGGTAAATGGATGCAACTTGAGACCATACTAATAAATGAAATATACCAGCCTGACCAGTGTGAGAAGCTGAAACAGCAAATAAGATCCAAAATGTACAATAGATATTGTAAAATGGGAATAAACTTCAAAAGGAAATAGAAATTGTTATAGCCAAATGGAGAAAAGAAGGAAAGCAAAAGAAAAAGATATATAAGGGCTGGGGATCTAGCTTAGTGATCTAAGTGCCTGCCTGGCAAGCATAAGGACCTGAGTTTAATCACTGGTACTGCATGCTGTGCTGCCCCTGGAAAAACATATATAAAAGATAGATATATTACAAATTTCTCTTAATTCACTGAAAAGAAGCATTTGTGCTAATGTTGTTAAGACAATTCAATGCTTTTATCTTGTGCTCTGAATAACTAATATACAGGTAACAACAGGTGGTGTATTAACCATTGTTATCCTCCTATTATCTTGTTTTGAAATGTTTTCCCTCTTTATAAAAACAAAAAAAATCTGTAACCTGAGGATGCTAAGATATGTGGCAAAAATGAAATTTCTCTGAAATTGTAAAGGAAAAAGGAAATTTGTACTAACTTTGTTCTTGTACCAAAGCTGCAAAACTTACAGCTACAATGTGTTAAATTGCCTAATTAAGATGCATAAATCAGAACCCAGGCCCAGCATGTGAGGTGATCCTGAGCCTGCCAGGTCCTCATTCAACCCAGAGTCCAGGCCCAGTGTGTCTAGTGTGAAACCCTGCAGCACACCCTGCAGAGAGGCTAGAGGTAAGGCTAATTCCAGCTGATCCAGGAGCAGAACTTCTCACCAGATTGGCACAGCAGGTTCATATCTAATGGCTGCAAAAGGAAGAAGTGGAGTGCACCAGCCACACCCAAGCCACACCCATCTGGGCAAGTTGAACTCTGTAGATCCAGAACCAGTGCAAGGTAAGAACTGCACCAAAGCTCTACATCAAAGGTCAGAAGGCAGGCCTATACAAAATGACAGAGAAGGAACAAAATGCATTCTCAGGGCCTTAGCCCACCCAGAACAAATGCAGAAAATGATAGCATAGAAGCAATTGGAAATCACATAACTGAAATCTCTGAGATAATAGGGTCTGAAGTAAAGAAATAACTGCAGAAAGGCATAGAAGAAATCAAATCAGAAATAATTTCTGAAGTAAAAAAAGAAATGATAACTATAATGAATGAAGTACTAAATATTCCTAAAGCAGATACTGATAAAAAAAAATAGAGGAGAATGCAAAAATAACAGAATCCATGAATGAACAACGTAGGAAAGAAATAGAATGCATGAAGCAGATTCAAAACGCTATACAAGAAATTAAAGCCTCGATCAGAAGCTGGAAAAACTATGTCAATGAAAGTGAAAATAGACTTTCAAACCTTAAAGACACCATTCCAGCTAGTGAAAAGATAAAGAAAAATTACTGAAAAACCATTAGGATGCAGGAAAAAGTAATTCAACATCTGCAAGATGATGCAAAGATGAGCAACGTGAGACTAATAAGCATCAATGAGAAAGGAGTCAATATAAATGATATAAAAAGAACATGGACGGAAGAAATAGCAGAAAACTTCCCAAATACGGGGAAACAATCTGACATTCAGCATTGAAGCATGTAGAGCTCCAAATAACATCAACCAAATCAAAACCACACCCAGACATATAACAATCAAGATCCCAGAAACACAGCACAAGAACAGTATACTAAAAGCTGCTAGAGAAAAGAAGCAGATCACATTTAAAGGAAAACCCACCAGAATAATGGCAAATTTCTCTTCATAAACCATCAAGTCAAGAAGAGAATGGAACAAAGTACTTTACATTTTGCAAGTAAGCAAATTCCAGCCCAGACTGCTATACCCTTCAAAACTCTCTTTCAAGTGCAATGGAGAAGTGAAACACTTCAAGGACAAAGAACAACTAAAGAATTTCATGATGATAAAGCCAACCCCTACATAGTCTACTAAAAGATATTCTGGGAAGGGATCAAAATGACCATGAAGGAGAATGGAAGGAACCCACCAAATAGGGCAAACAATTAAAAATAGGAGAAAAAGAGGTATACAAAAGCAGTCTTCCAATTTTCTTTTGTGTACAGCAGCAAAATATTTCCATCAGCATACTGTACAAATGGACTTCTCCTACAACTTAAGGGTCATGAATGTGGCTGGATTCACAGGGTGGATATCAAGGAAATAGCAGTATCTCAGTCCCCCAAGTGACACCTGGCCACCAGTAAGCATCATGGACTCTGTCCCCGACATACTAGAACTTTGTGTGGTATTCTATCCCCAAACTGTAAGAAGTGCTGATCATATATTTGCCATTCCAGCCTTTATGTTCTTTTAAATCTTTTTTT
Organism: Myocastor coypus; assembly: GCA_004027025.1. NCBI lineage: Eukaryota > Metazoa > Chordata > Mammalia > Rodentia > Myocastoridae > Myocastor > Myocastor coypus. The sequence continues at coordinate 9,474 of PVJA010011141.1, read as the reverse complement.
TTGAGACAAGGTCTTGCTATTCAGTTTAGGCTAGCCTTAAGATCACTTTTGTAGCCCAGGCTGGTCTCAAACTTGCATCGATCCTCCTGCCTGAGCCTCCCAAGTGCTAGGACTACAGGTGTGCACCACCATGTCTGGCTCAATGTTTTGTTTTATTCTTAGTAATTCTTTACTATCATGAAAATTTTTTCTTAGTTGAATCATTTTGAAATATTTAATTTTCTGAATATTATTTAATCTTAATTTTTGTTTTAAGATTTATACTGTTTTTGATGCACAATCTACTTTTAAGACATGATATATTTTCTCCTAATATTAGAAACTTTAAAACATATATTTCCATTTCCATTGACTTTATATTACTTCTTCCTTGTCTTTTACATAGATATAACATACTTTTTTTTCAGTGCTTTGAATATATGTGCTTTAATGATTGCTTTTCTTGTTTTTTTTTTATTTTAGGGAAGGGTCTGCAAGGTGATCAGGGTCTCACTACTAGATTAGACTCATAATGACCCACCTGTTCACAGCTTCCCAAAAGTGGGGATTACAGGTGCACACCACCACACTCAGTCTCAATTGCTGTCTCAACTCTCCCAAGGAGTTGGGGTTGAGAGGTTGGCAAGTGAGACCCAGGGATCAAATTCTTTACTGTTAGTTTCAGACAATTTTATCTTTATGTATCTTGGCATGATTTTATTGAAATTTCTTGTGCAAAAGATTTTTTCCGGGGGGAACGTGCTATAATTTTAACTAAATTCAGAAACTTCAATTCTTTAAATATTTGTTGTCTACCCCTTTCTACTTTGAGAATTACAGTTATATTAATGTAAGTTTCTTGATTTTGGCACAGACTGAGCTATTATATGACTGATCTGTAAATGCTTTCTTCTTCATTTTTATGTTGCTTAATTTTAGTGTTACATTCATTTAAGTTACAAATATTTATAATTTGCAATATATTATTAATCTCAGGCTATGTATTCATTTCAGAAATATTTTTCTAAAATTCACTGTGTCTACATCTTATATCTTTCACATTTCAATATTTGTCTAAAATTTTTAATATGTTATCTAATTATTGGTTTTCAATAAAGTTGATAGAAAATAAAAGATGCATAAGGTTTCAATTCTATGGGTGGAAAGCTTGGAGCAATTGCTAATAACATGTCACCTTGGGAAGACTTGAGTCCATCCTGAGACTTTAGTAAGGAATCTCCAAAATGATGGTGCTAAGCCATTTACTCCATAAGGGGCAGGAATAAGAGAGAGGGAGAGAAAGAGGCCACATTCATGTAATTTTTATATAAAACCATGTAGTATGTTTTGGCCACATTTTTATCGCTGCATTTTGGGCATGCATATTACTCGATTTCCTTTTGGCAGATTTTCATATTTTAATTATCTCCCTTATTATCCATGTTGGGTAGGGCAAAACACATAAAAATGTGTTTTGACCATATTCATGGCCCCTATTACCAGCTCTTCTCTCCCTCTACCTTCTTTCCTTTCTGTTATCTACTAATATTTACCTTCTACTTTCTTGTCATCTTTTTAAGATTCCATTTGTTAGGGAAAACATGTGATGTTTGTGTCAGGCATCTTTGCTCAATCTGATGGTCTTTATATTCATCCATATTTCTGCCAATGACAAACTTTTCATCTATTTTATGTAGAGTAATATTTCATTTTGGATGCGCACCACATTTTTTCATCCATTCATCTATTGATGGGCACCTAAGCTGGTTCCATAACTTGGCTCTTGTACATTATACCACATTACAGTGTGCAGATATCTCTGTGGTACACTAACTTTAATTCTTTCAAATATATATCAAGGAATGGTATAGCTGACCAAATGATAGTTCTACTGTTTTTAAGAACTTTCTTCCTGTTCTATGGTGGCTGTAGTAATCTATATTCCCACCAGCAGAGTAGAAGTTTGTGTGTGTGTGTGTGTGTGTGTGTGTTCAGGGTCTCACTACACATCCCAGACTCATAATGATCCCCCTGATTTCTGTCCCCCTAGTGCTAGGATTACAGGCATGTGCCATAACGCCCAGACTCTATCTAGCTCAACGCACCTGGGGGTGGGGCCAATGCCACCAGCAGAGTAGAATAGAAGCATTCCTCCCCCACCCCACCTCACCCCATGCTCACGTCCTTGCCAGCATTTACTACTTTTTGTATTCTATTTTTTAAATGTATTTAGTACACAGTCTACAGGATCTCATTGCACAGTCGGACTCATAGTGATCCTTCTGTTTTCAGCCTCCTAAGCACTAGGATTACAGGAACATGCCGCCATACCAGTAGACATCTCAGTGCACCCAGAGATCAAACCTGGTCCTTGCATCTGCCTAAGCAGGTGCTTTAATCTACTGTGTTATCTGGCCAGCCCTTATTTTTTGTATTCTTTTTTTTTTTTCTTCAGAACCAGGGATCAAACTCAGGACCTTGCATTTCCATTGGTAGGCACTTGTGCCCCTGGCCCATCTCCCCAGCCCCTTATTTTCTGTATTGTTTATGATAGTTATTCTGACCAGAGTGAGGTGAAATCTCAGTGTAGTTTGGATTTGCCTTTCCCTGATAGCTAAAAATGTTGGACCCTAAAAGCACTCATTGGTCACTTGTATTTTTTCTACAAGTGTCTGTTCTGTTCTTTTGTCAATTTATTAACTGGATTATTATACTTTTGGTGTTAAGATTTTAATATTATATACATTAATCCTCTGTTGGAAGAGTAGCTGGCAAGGATTTTCCCTCATTCTGAGGCTTCTGTTCTTTCTGTTGATTTCCTTGCTGTGCAGAAATTAATTTGAGGTAGCCCCATTTGTTGATTATTATTGCTATTATTTTATTTGCTATTCAAGAAGACTTTGTGCCCATGGGTTTGGCTGTTTCCCCTGTGTAAACAGTATGTTATTAAAATTTCTCTATTTTGTTAGCTATTATTAATCTCAATAAATTAAAAACTAATAAACAAATTATTTATTGTGTACATATAGGGAAATGTTACATATATATATATATATATATATATATATATATATATATATATAT
>PVJA010011140.1:0-55646 GCA_004027025.1 Myocastor coypus | reverse complement strand
TTTTTTTTTTTTTTTTTTTTTTTTTTTTTTTTTTTTTTTTTTTTTGCGGGACCAGGGTTCAAACTCACGACCTTGCACTTGCCAGGCAGGCACTTGTGCTACGGGGCCATCTCCCCAGCCCGAAGTGTGTATAATTCTTATGGACTACCTTTTTCCTTTTTTTCCTTTCAGGACTTGAAAGATGCCCACTGCCTTCTGTTGGTTTTCAGGATCCTTTCTTTGTCTTTGGTTTTTTGTGGACCTCTAGGTTATACTCTTGAAACTCACTTCTTTGATATGTAGAATAATGCTCTTCATCAAATTTAGATTTCCAGTCATTTCTTCAAAAAGTGTTTTTGTCACTTTGTGTCTCCTTCTGGGACTCCCAGGCTGAGTACAGCCATATGCTTAATGATGTCCACATGACCCTCAGGGTTTATTCTCTTTTTCTCAGTTCCTTTTCCTTCCGCTCATATTGTATAATTACTGATTACCTTTCAAGTTTACTGATTCTTCCAGCTGTTCAAATTTGAGATTGAATCCTAGTGAATTTTTGCTTTAGTTACTATATGGTGCTTTTGGGGTTCAAGTTGTAGCTCATTGTATGCTTAGCATGTAGAATAACAACCTCAGCCCTTAAAAACAAAACAGTCATTGTACTTCCTAGCTCCAGAATTTGTTTGGTTCTTTTTATTCTTTTTTGAGACAAGGTCTTGCTGCATAGTTCAGTCTAGCCTTGAGCTCACAGCAATGCTCCTGCTTCAGCCTCCCAAGTATTGAACTTACAGGCATGCACCACCACACCCAGTCCTTTTATAATTGCATTGTATTACTAATTTGCTCATTTTTTCATTTTGTTTGTACATTATTTTCCTGATTCTTAAAAAAAAAAAATTTTTTTTTTTTTTTTTTTTTTTGACTGGCCCAGGCTGCCTTAAAGGTGAGTCTGGTGCAGCACACTGATGCTCTGGACAATGAAGCTAACCTGAAAGCCCCTTAAAAATTCTTTTTCCTTGGTTTCATACATTCTTGGAAGATATTTAGCAAAGTTACTTTTGTGTTTTTGATAAGTAATTCAATGTCTGGGGTTTCTTTTAATTCTGAGAGCATAAAAGTAGTTGTAACAAGGCTGGGGAGATAACTCAGTGGAATAAGCACTTGCCTGGCAAGCACAGGGTCCTGAGTTCAATCCCCAGTCCCGCAAAAAAGAAGAAAAAGGTTGTAAACAAAAAATACTTTCATGCGGTCTTTTGTACTTGCTTTTCCAATGTTCTCTACTTCTCTATGTGGCTAAAGCTACTCTGACATCTTTTCCTATCAGCCTGAAGGTTCCCTTAGCGTTTTATTACAGGGCAGGTCAGCTATTGACAAATTCTGTTGTTTCATTTTAAGATAGGAATATACTTCCTTCTTCATTTCTGAATAGTTGTTAGGTATAGACCTTCCCTCCCCTATGTTAGTTATCACCGCTTCAGGCAGCTTTGATGTTTAGGATTTTAGTAAATGCTCCCCAGGAAAAAGTGGTTTGCACTGAATGAGTTCTGAGTAGGTCAAATAAGCCAAGCCTTGGAGAAAGATTACCCAGGGACCTGCCAGGCAGGTCAAGTGATGCCAGTTACCTGGGGCAGGAGCCATTCTATAACACCCTGGGCTGCTTGTTTCTAGAGTGACCACGGAGTTGGAAGGCTCACAGTTCTGCAAAGCCACATGTGAAGATCTAGCTACTTTTCTTGAACAAATACTTCCTAGGTTGTTGGAAACCTGTAGCTAATCTCTAGAGTCCCAAAAAGGCTGCTTTGCCATGTTTGCTTGATGTTTTTGTTCCTTTTATGGAGTCCTTCCTTTTCTGAGGTCCTTATTCCACCAATCTCTCCGACCTTGCTCCTCTTTCTGGTCACTTAACTCACTCTGAAGCATTCTCCCTTAAATAGCTCAGCTAACCCAATTGGGAATACTGTCCTGGGTAGATTTATCTTAATAATACTTTCATAGTCTATCATCATTTTTATGTATTTTATTTCATTTAATGTTCAGCATCAAAACCAATTAACAAGTCATTTCCATTTTCTCAGGGTACTTACTAGAGAAATTTGACACAGTTTCTACTGACTTATGCCGTCATTGAATCTCTAATAGTGCAGAAAACTCTTCTGTCTTTAGTCCTGCGAGCATGGTGCTCCAGCTATGTAATAATGCTACTACTGGAGAAGGTTAAATGAAATGTATAGTTGAAGCTATTTTTATCAAATTGTAGGTTATCACAAGCTGCTGACCAAGAGTGTGGCTGAGACTCCAGTCCATAAGCAAATATCAAGGAGGCTCCTGCACAGGCAAATCAAGGGCAGGTGAGGACTTCTCATCCAGGGCCTAGCACCTTGAACATCTCTGGGCCCCTGTTTGCCTTCTGGTGACCTCATGACTTAATCTTAACCATGGTGCTTATAACCACAGAACGATGCCTAAACTATAAAGGCAGAACCGTGCAGAATGGGTTCTTACCCGGCCTCTTTCACTTGGTGTAGTTACTTTGAGATTTATACATGTTTATACATATCAGTAGCTTGACTTTTTTTTTAATTGCTGAGTGTTACTCCACTTTTTCTTTTTTGAGACTGTCTCACTGTGCAGCTCAGACTGGCCTTGAGCTCACTTTGTAACCCAGGCTGATCTTGAACTCACAGTGATCTTTTTGCCTCAGCCTCTTAATGCTGTGATTAACATGTGTGTCACCATACCTGGCTCCCCCAGTTTTTTTTTTTTTTTTTTTGTTGTTGTTGTTGTTTTTATTATTCTTTTAAGGGGATACCGGGGATCAAATTCAGGACCTTATACTTCCCCAACAGGTACTTATGCCACTAAGCTATCCCCCAACCCTCCCTCAGTTTTTAAGCACATGCACTGTTGACAGTGGGAAAGGTGTGTCAGACCTGCTAGGCAGGGTTGTAGTCCAGCACCCAGCTTGGCCCACCGTGGTGCAGATGGGGCTGCGTTCTTTTCCCCTGGGGTGTGGCTGGATCAGGGCTTGTTGTTATAAATGTTCGATGCAGCTGGCTGCCCCTGGCTCTTCACTCAGAGAGCTGGCTTTCCTGGGATGTTTTTAGTCTGCACCTGTGGCACATTTATGTTGTTGTCTCCACTAGTGTAAAGTCAGGGATGCTTGCAACAGAACAGAAATGCAGGGAGGCCCACTGCTCTTCCCTCCTGGGTCCAAGGTCTGAGCCAGACTGCCTCCTTCAGGTTCAGCTTCTGTTTTTCACAGAGCGCAAGGGGATAGGGAGAGGTGTGCCAACTTCATCTTGTCACAACTCCCTCTGAGCTTCATCTGTATATAAATTTGACACACTTAGGAATTTTTTTTTTCCTTTTTTTGGTACCAGGAATCAAACTCAGGAACTTGTTTGGTACCAGGGCTGTCCCCATAATTAGGAAACTTTGTAGGGCAGGGCTGGGGATATGGCACCTGCCTGGCAAGCTTGAGGTTATGAATTTGATTGTCAGTACCAAACAAAAAAGATTCATACAATAAATTTTGAGAAGTGAGTTGGTGGGTTGGAAGTCCTTGCCAAATTGCCAGAAATTAAAGCTCTTAAAAAAAAAAAAAAAATGAGTGGGGGCCCGGCAGCATGGCTCAGTGGTCTAAAGCACCTGCTTAGGAAAGCTTGGGCTGCTGCAGGGACCGCAGTTCGATCCCCAGCACCACATGCTGCGCCAGCCCTGCCCTCAGGGTAGGCTGAGCCAGCCATATAAATAAACAAACAAACTAACTAACAAACAAAAGTTCTGAAACAAGACAAAAAAATTAAGTTAAAAATTCTTTTAAAAAAATTAAGTGTTCTAATTAATACATTATGGAATTCAAAGTATTCATGTGAAAGTTCCTTTTGAAGTTGTAAAATGGTTTTCTGACAGAGCATTCTAACCATCTCACCCTTAATAGTAGTCATATATGGGGCTATACAAGGCCCTGAGTTTAATCCTCAGCCCCAAAATATAAATAATAGTAAGCTGGGTATTAGCCACATGCCTGTAATGCTAGCACTTGGGAAGCTGAGGCAAGAGGATTGCTGAGTTTGAACCCAGCCTGACCTACACAGTGAGTTCAAGACCAGTCTGAACTATGTAGTGAGATTCCATCTGAAAAATAAACACATAATAGTGTATGAGAAAGTTTACCAGTGCTATTAGACTGGTTTTTGTTTCCTTGTTAGATGAGAAGTTGTCTCTGGCTTAATCTATCTGTCTCTGTCTGTGTCTGTCTGTCTGTCTGTCTGTCTGTCTTTTCTTTCTTTCCCCCTCCCTCCCTCCCTTCCTTCTTTCTTTCCTTCCTTTTATGTATTTGATACAGGGTCTTCTTATGTAGCTTAAACTTGTAGTGATCCTCCTATTTTCAGCCTCCCCAGCACTGGGATTACAGGCATGGGCCACCACCCTGTGACTTAGTCACCTGCTCAGTGCACCCAGGGTTTGGCCCAATGCGCATGCGATACCCAGATCCTACCCTGATCCCTGTGCTTGCCTAAGCGGGTGCTTAGTCCACTGAGGTGTCTCGCTAGCCTACTATCTCTGGCTTTACATGTGTTTTGAGTGATGAGTCACTTTATTGGTTGTTTCTCAAGGTCCTCTGATCCTGGTCCTGATGTCAGTGTTGTTGAAGAGTCCCCTGAAAAAGCACAAGATGGTGAGTACTAGTTGCTGTGTCTGTTTGTCTTGTGCCTGGTTTCTGAGAGCCATTCTGTACTCACACTGTCACTCTGCATAGGCTCAGGTAGTTTACAGCGGCTCCACTGACTTCAGGTCTTTTGTGGTGCTCTGTCACTGTATGCAAATGTTCTTTTAAGTAGAATTATGGAGAGAATTATTGAGGAAGAAATATTTTTACATAACAGGGCAATCCACTAGGGTCCCCCTTCTGTTCCTCTTTTGGACAGAAGCTTTCTTTTCCCCCAATAAATATTCTACTGTTAACCTTTAAAAAAAAACAAAAAGAAATACTTTTACATAACAAAAATGTTCAGTGTGAGGGTTAAACTATGTTATACAAAATACTGTGGTTTATTTAAAAGTACAGGGACAGGTATGGTGTCATGTACTATTTTTCCAGCTCTTGGGAAACTAAGGAAGGTTATAAGTTCAAGGCCAGTCTGAGCTATATAGTAAGTTTAAGGCCAGGAAGATCCCTGTCTAAGTGTAAAGATCCTGACTTCAATCCCTAAGTCTTTTTAAAAAAAATTTATTTACTTGTTATGGCTGGCTCAGCCTGCCCTGGGGGTGGGGCTGGCACAGCGTATCATGCCAGGGGTTGAACTGCGGTCTCTGCGGCTGAATAAGCTTGCCTGAGCAGGCGCTTTACACCACTGAACTATCTTGCTGGCCCCAAAGACCCCTGTCTGAAAAAACAAAATTTATTTTTGTAAGTATAGGATAAGAGGAAGAGTTTTCAAAAACTTAGCTTCTTTTTTAATTTATTTTGTATTTTAGGGAAGGGTCTATAGGGTGTGCAGGGGCTCACTACTAGATCAGACCTGTAGTGATCCTCCTGTTTACAGCCACCCGAGAAAGCTGGGATTTCAGGTGCACCACCCCATGCCCAGTCTCAATTGCCATCAGCTCACCCTGGGGGCTAGGCCAGCAAGGCAGGCCTAGGGATTGACCCCCTAGCCCCTGTGCCTGTTCGCAGCCACTTTAATCTGCTAAGCTATTTGGTTGGCCCTCAACTTATTTATTTAATTGCTCAAATAATTCATGTTTGAAGAAAAATTACAGAATATATAGAAAAGACAAGTTTTTAAAAGTTAACCGATAATTCCACTACTCAGAAATACTGTTATCCCCTTATTAGTACTGCTTCTGTCCAAACACATGTATTATGTACATATGAAAGCTGGGTAGACTGTGACCTTCAGTAGTCTCACAATCTGTCACCTGTTATGCATGGCATATTTCACCCTGTGTGATGCATAAAGGTGGCAGATTGTGAGACTCCTGAAGGTCACAGTCTATTTATTGGCTCAGTAGATTTTTTAATATCCTATGGAGAGCATGTGTCAAACTCCTGTTAGCTTTGCTTTTTCTTCTCTCTTCTTCAGTACTGGAGATTGAGCCAGGTCTCATCACTGTTTGCACTTAGCTATTCCTGTTAGCTTTGCTTTTTCTTCTCTCTTCTTCAGTAATGGAGATTGAGCCAGGTCTCATCACTGTTTGCACTTAGCTATGTCCCTAGCCCTTTTCTTTTTTGGTACCAGTGATCAAACTCAGGTCCTTGCCCTTGCTAGACAGGCACTGTATTGCTGCTGCACGTTATCCCTGGCCCCTTTTTCTTCTTTTGAAGAAGATCTCACTAAGTTGCCTAGGTATCAAACTTGAGGTCTTTCTGCCTCAGTTCTCAGAACACTGTGTCACCACACCTAGCTCCCTCTTAGCTTTTTAAGAGATACTTCAGAAATATCAAATGGTACATACCTGTAATACCAGCACTTGGGAGGCTGAGGCAGGAGGATCAATGTGAGTTCGAGACCAGCTTGGGCTCAAGGCCAGCCTGAACTGTATAGCGAGACCCTGTCTCAAAAAGACTAAATAAATAAATAAATAAAATAAAAATGCTGGCAGATTTCCAGTTTACGTGTGGTATTACATGAATTTTGCCTGTTTTTTAAGTATATGTGCTGTCAAAAAGAGCACAGTTTTTCCTATTTTTGACAACATGAGATGTTAGGATTGTAATTCTTCCTGGTTACTAACTGGTTCTTATTTTGTAGAAATAAGTTTGAGACGAAGTCCTCGAATCAAGCAGTTATCATTTAGCAGAACAAGTTCTGGTTCCTTCTATTCTGTGTCTCAGCCAAAGTCTCGAAGTGTGCAGAGAGTCCATTCATTCCAGCAGAGCAAGTCAGGTAATGGGGCCCATCTCTGCTCACAAGTCCACTCTGACTTGGTGGGAAGTGTCTTTGTAGTCTGACATTTTCCCTCTTGAATTTGGGCGGGAGCATGTATGCACTGTGGAGGTCAAGGTGATGATAACAGCTTCAGCCTCTGTGGTCAGTCATCCTTTGATTCCTACGGCTGCCTATCCATGCTGTTGTAAGTAGTCTGTTTTACCAGGAAGTTACCCACACCTCTCGCTGCATAGCCACACCCTCCACACAAATATCCCAGTGGAAAAGGTCACACCTGTTTGTATGTTGTTCCTTTATGCATGATGAGCATAGCTGATAGGTGTTTTTGTTTACACTTAAAAATTACTTCAGGACCAGTGAGATGGCTCAGCAGTCTAAAGCGTCTACTTAGGCAAGCTTAGGCAATTGCAGGGACCACAGTTCAATCCCCAGCACCACATACAGCGCCAGCCTTACCCCCAGGGCAGGCTGAGCCAGCCATAACATAAAGTTTTTAAAAAACAATAAAAATAAAATTTAAAAAGACTTAAAGGGGGCTGGGGAGATAGCTCAGGGGCACAAGTGCCTGCCTGGCAAGTGCAAGGTCCTGAGTTCAATCCCCAGTTCCACAAAAAAAAAATTACTTCAGTTGCCCAGATTTTCCAGTGTAGTACCTGGGATAAATGTATAATCTTATTTAAAATTTAAGAAGGTCCACAGAAAATTGGTCTGCAGCCCCCACCGCGCAGGCCACTGAGTGGGTAGGAACCACCACTGAGTGGTGTTGAGCTATTCTCTGAGGCTTAAGCAAAATGGGAATGAGGCTGATGAAAAATAAAACAATTTCTAAAAGTAAAAAAAAAAAAAAAAATTAAAGCAGCAACCATTGCCATGGCTGACATAATCAGGAATATTCCCTCACCTAATAATTTTCTCTCTAAAAACTGTCTTTTTTTTATACAGACCAGCTATTTTTCCTATGTTGAGAGGATAGTGACTGAAAAGTAATTAAGTATTGTTGCTGTTTTTGACTTGCAGAACAAAGAGAAAATTCTCCAATTCAAAATATCCGGTCTCCCAAGAGCCTTCTTTTTGGAGCAGTGTCTGAGATAGCCAGCCCCTCAGAGAAGGGTTCAGCTCGAGTTAAAAGGCTGTCAAGAAGCAAGCTCAGCTCTGAAACACCCACAGCTTACCAGGTATACAGTTTCTAAAGTGAGTAGAAGGTATAGTCTCAGGCAGATGAGAAAGCAGGTAACCCTAGATACAGATCTAGAGTGGCTGGGTTTAGCCACATAGGGGATTCTTGAGCATATGGGAATTTAAACACAGACATGGTGGTGGGGAGGAGATAGGGTTGCTCTTGTGACTTGAGCTGTGTCTTAACTTACACTACGTGTATGTCTCTGCAGTGTGCCCCAGTCCACCATTCCCATTTGAGTGCCCCTCTCTCTGCACCTGTGTTGGAAACCTGGGGGTCACCCCTGACTGCCCCCTCTCCAGGACTGGCTCCTCACTCTAGTTCTGCCTGGGTTATGACACACTAGTTCTGGTACTCATTTATGTCTTCCATTCCTGAACCTCCTTCACACATTGAGCTCCACCTGGAACTTCTTTTTTTTAAGAATTTTATTTATTTATTTATTGTTTCAGAACTGTTTGTTTGTTTATTTTTATGGCCGCTCAGCCTGCCCTGAGGGCAGGACTGGCGTAGCATGTGGTGCCCGGTATCGAACCGCGGTCCCTGAAGCCGCCTAAGCTTTCCTAAGCAGGCGCTTTAGACCACTGAGCCATCCTGCCAGGCCCCCACCTGGAACATTTTAACAGCCTTTTCCCTCCCAAATCCACCCACCATCCAGAGGACAGAATTATCTTTACAAAATATTCATCTGATTTTGTTTTGCTTAAGGCACTATAAACTCTTTACCTATACAAAGAGTACAACCTTGTGTTCAAAAGTAGTCATTGAAACTGTGTCCAGGCTAGGAGAGCACAGGGCTCTGGGGAAACATTTGGAGCCCACAGGTTACATGACCAGGGTCAGTCTTGTCTCCTGGGCAAGCAGGGCCTCCATGACTTGGTTCCTGCCCACCTAGCTGGCCTCACCCCTCCCCGCCTGGCATCTTGCCCAGCAACAGGCCATGTACCATTCTACCCACAGCTGCTGTGTCCCACATCCATGCCTCTGCCACTACTGCATTCTGTGCCTCAAGTCCCCCTGCCCCACTCTCCCAGCCTCTCCTTTGCCTGCTGATGCCCATTCTTAAACACCTGACTCGTTAGCACTTCTTCCCCAGCCCTAGAGTATTACACAGCCTAGCCCTGGCCTGCCCTGTCACTGTGCTGGCCACAGTGGTCTCGCCTGTCGCTACCTCACTGAACTCAAGATACCAACCAGATCGTGATTCCCTTAGGATGATCCTGTAAGGCTGCAGGAAAGATGGGTGTTTGACTCATGCGTGGGAATTTTCCTATGTTTGTGAGAAGGAAGGGTATTTCAGTGGGTAGCGTTGTTGCCTCTGTGGCCACCCCAGCCCCTACACAGAGTAGGTGTACAGCACATACAGGCTGAAGGGAGCGAAGAGCAGCTAGGTGGCTTCAGAGGCTGTTTTCAGCACAGGTGCACAGTAGCTGTTTTGTCTGAGGAGAGAGGAGAGCCAGCAGTGGTTGTGAGAGCTAGAGTGGCACGGGTAGAGGCAAGGCATGGTGGGTGGCAGTGTGCTAATTATTAAAATCATTTGATACAGTGCTTGGCCCAATGAAACATGGACAAGTATAAATCTGAGTCAAGTTCTGGAGAGGATGACAGGCCACACTATATAAAATTTCCAACTTAAGATCTTGATGTCCTGTGTGTTTTTCTGATCCATCTAGAGCCATGAAACACTTTTTAGAAAATATGGGTAATAATGTTTCAAGCACTAAAATAATCACTTATCTCTACAGACTCCTAAGAAGAGTTACCAGAAATCTCCAAGCCTTTCTAAGACGGCAACAAGAACACCACAGATTTCTCCTTGTACTCCAGAAAGGGCGCTCTGCCCTGCTGTAGAGGTGGGCCCCGCAGAACCCCCCCTTGTTAAGGCCCTACAGGACCCTTCCCCTCCTCGCTGCTGCTCACCATCGGCATCAAGAGCCACACTGCAGGAAGGACCCTCTTGGGCAGAAGAACCCTCTGCTCTTGCTACAGGGACCCCAAGGACACCTACCAGGCCAGGTGCTCTGCCACCAGCCTTCATGCTGAACTGTGCATGGCCACATCTGGTCAGTTCCAGTCCAGAAAGCCCCTACCATCCGGCATCCCCAACTCCCTCAGCTGCCCAGCCCTGGAGCGAGTGTGTGACTCCCATCAGGCACTGCCTCAGGACGCCACCAAGGGCAGCAGCCCTCCTGGGCCCACCTCAGGGTCAAAAGTACCAGCAACTCCTCCCTGGAGTCTCTCAGGCAGAAGAACCAGCACAGACACTAAAGGATAATGCTGTCCAAACCCCCAAGAGACCTGACATAACTGTGACTTCCCTACTGAGTGCTCCAGAGAAGTGGGACTTTTCCAGGAGCCTACCAAGAAGGCCCTCAACAGTGTCCCCTGGCCCTGGAGACCTAGATCACAAAGAGTACCAGCTGTCACCTAGCAAGGCTGCATCTCCCTCCTGTGCTGGACCCTCAACTCCCCCTACAGTGCCACAGAGTGTCGTGTCTGTCAGTGTATTCCCTCCACCACTATCTAAACTTAGGAGAGGGTATAGAAGGACTTCAGACCCCAAACAAGGCTCTCTTGAGTGCCCACCTGGGCCCTTTGCTGTACTTGGGGCTGCTGCCACAAGTTCTAGAAAAGACTGTAAGGAGGTGAACCGTTCCCCTTCCCCCTCTCCTGATGGACAGAGGCCCCTAGGCACTGGTGTCAGCAGTGACTGGCCTGGGTGTTCCCCTCTGCTTGTTACAAGTGACGCAGACTACTTAACTCTTCTCGAGGAGGCCAAATCCCAGGGTGGTGGGAGCCACGAAGTGAGGAGGGCCGAAGGTGCAGGACTAAGGACAGCAAGTCCTGCTCGTAAGCCCCTGTCTGCTCCTGACACCAGGACTTCCCCAGCTGGTCCTTGCTTTGGGCCTGGCTCTCCGGAGATAGAGTCCTATCTGCTCCCCTGTCCTCCAGATGGATGGCAGAACCAAGACGTGGCACAGCTGGAAAGCCGGCAGGCTCCAGTGAGGCCTCAGAAGGCCCCTGCCAGCCCACAGACCTATGAGGTTGAGCTAGAGATGCAGGCCTCTGGCCTGCCAAAGCTTCGGATTAAGAAGGTAGATTCCAGTGCACTGACTGAAGCTGAGGCCCCAGAAAAGGAGGGGAGCCCTGTGAGAGAAGAGGCCTCCCTGCCTGATCTCAGCATGCCCAGGGCCAGCAACACCAGCAAGCCAGAGGCTATCTACGTGTCGCCCCCTTGCCTCCACTCCTTGCATAGCACACCTGGCAAGGGGCAGACCTACATCTGCCAGTCCTGTACCCCAACCCACTGCCCACCCAGTACCCCCTCTCCATTTCAGACAGATGTTGGGGTTCCCTGGACACCATCCCCAAAGCACAGTGGGAAGACCACTCCTGACTCCATTAAAGACTGGCCCCGCAGGAAGAGGGCTGTGGACTGTAGCAGTGGGCTGTCCTTGGGGCGAGGCGAGGTGGGCCTGGACCCTCTTGGGGCCTTGCTACCACCTGAGCCGCAGGCCTTTAAACTCTCTTTCTGTAAGACTCCTGTCTCAGAGGACTTTGAGCTTGAGGGGGTGTGTCAACTCCCAGACCAGTCACCTCCTGGGGACAGTGTCCCCAAGGCTGAGGAAGCCTTATGGGGACAGTTTGGGTTGGGTTCCAGGAAGAGACACTGGTCTCCCAAGGAAGAAGCTGAGTGTGGAGCCAGCAGAGTCTGTGAAGCCCCAAAGGAAAATGCAGACATGAGGAAGCACGGAAAGGGGGGTGCAGGGTGGGCTGTGCTGCAGCTCTCCTCTGGGGACGACGAGGTGTTCACTTCTGGTGAGTTTGTGTGTGGAACCCACATGCCATGTAGCTTCTTTTGGGCAGCCTCAGCAAGGAGGCATCTGGAGCATGGGGTCTGTGGGAAACCCTGACGGCTGGCCTCTCCCTAGGCTGCACCCCGCCTCGTGGCTGTGCTATGCGGAGCTGCCTCTCGGCCAGCGGGCTGCAGGCTCTCACCCAGTCCCCACTGCTGCTCCCCAGGAAGGCAGCGTCCTCACAGTGCTTGAACCCCACAGGTAAGCACCAGAGGTCTCTCCAGAGCTGGAAAACCTTGGCTTTGGGGGAACCATGGGGATGCCATGGATAGAGTGGTCAATCTGTGCCTAGTGTTAGTCCCTGCCCAAGGTAGCGCCACAGTAGAACCTGTGTACACCCAAAGAATTCCCCCCAAAATCTTGCTGCAGCACTTGAGTCTTAAAGATGGTGACAGGCCCACTGGGATACACTGCTCATCTGTAGTCTTAGAATCTGAACAGGAATGGCCCCACAGGTGTGCTAAGTGCTGATGGTCAGAATCAAACAGGATTATCATCTATGGGAGGAGCCTCTTCCTCACAGCCATTCTGAGGCACGGGTGTAAGTCATGCAAAGTAGCGTAAAGCCCTCAGATCCAAGACCGCAGGTGCCTACGTTGCCCCCAGTGGCTGCTTGCTGTCCACCCTGTGCATAACCACAAGAGGGAACCTTGTAACAAGAGGAGTTTATGTTTCCACAGGATAAAAAAGCCTTCCCTGCATTGTGGTTGTCCTGAGCCCTCTGTGAGCTCCTGCAGCTCAAGCCAGTTTCCTTCACTTTGGTCTTCAGTCAGTTGCTTTTCTGTCTTTTCCTAGATGAAAACGAGGATGTCTTTCCCTCCACTGCAGAAGCACCCACTTTCAGCCCAGCCTTATCCCGGAGGCGCCCCTTCAGCAGGACTTATACCCGGAAGAAGCTTATTAGCTAGTTAGGCTGGGACCCATCAGAGGACTGACAACAACCAGCACTGCTGCTGGCTGAGGGGGCAGCTGTTCCCCACTTGTGCCCAGGCTTCCCATCAGGGGCCTAAGACTGGGGTAACTGGTACCAAGGGGGTCTGAGACCCTTCAGAATATGAAGCTGAAAAAAAGAAGAAAATGAAGCTGAAGTCAGCCTGGTCACCATGGGCTTACACGAATAGGAGATCTGTCCCCAAGCCTCTTACCATCCATGGTCAGCTTGCAGGATCCCCCTACAGTGCTTTCAGTCTTCCACTTCCTCTCAGAGACTCACCCACCATCCAGCAGCCCCTCGCTTTGTAACCATCGCAGGCCCTGCCCCTGCCTGGCTGGGAAGAGAGGTGGGTAGCAGTGTAGCTGCTGCTGTGATTCCAGTGGCCCCAGAGTCAGGAAATGAGGCAAGGATCTGGGTAAGATGGGTCCCATGCCAGCAACATCCCAAACTTGACAAGTCAGGAAGCCACTGCCTCGCTTGTGTAAATGAGACAGGTCCCTCCAGAAGGTGCTGTGAGGCTGGGATGTTGTGACTCAAGTACTTTGTAAACTGTGAAGCACAAAACTGCTGTGGCAGGCAAGGGAATAAATGCTCATATGCCCTATGGGGTAATGAAATCATTTCTGGCTGCTTGACCTTCAATGCTTTTCTATTTAACGTTCCTTGTTAAGGTTACCTGTGGCTGGTCCAGCTCTAGCAGGTTCCAGAGCAGTCAAATTCCAAGGTCTGCCCTGAGACCCAGCCAGCTTAGCCATAAGCCACCCTGTTCCTAGGGAGATCGTCTGCTGACACCACCAGGTAGGCCTCATGGAGAAGCTAAACCTTATTTCTCAAAGGACCCAAACCTGTGTGGCCCAGATTAGATTCTTCCTACTATCTTATAATCCAATTCCAAATGACAACCCCCAGTTCCCACAAAGGTGTGTGCGCCCCCCCCCCCACTCCCCTTACATATTTGGGTCACTCGTCAGGGCTCGATCTGTGCTCATAGTTGGGAAGCTGCAGCCATGATCAGGGCACTGCTGCATTGTTTTGGGGCCCCTGCTAAAGTTTCCATGGTGGGGATCCACTAGTAGAGTAAAACTGCACATACTGCTGTCTGTTGAGGGGACCAGGGTTCCCATGTTCCTAAAAAGACACATCCCAGCCACAGCAACTTCCCATACAACCACAACCTGGGGACCAAAGCTCATGTCCATCCCCAATGAGAAATTTAGTCCATCTGTACCACTGCTTGAGTCTAGTTAGCTCCCAGGTCTCAGACTAGGCAAACACTGCTCTCCTCCAGACCCCTGTAAGAACCTGCTGGGCATAGAGGCACACACCTAGAATCTCAGCACTTAGGAGGCTGAGGCAGGAGGGTCACTGCAAGTTTGGGGTAGGGGAGCGACCCAGTGCTACCATTACAGACCATCTGTCTGCTCAGCTTTTGGGGGGGCAGGAGCTTCTTAATAGCACTGATATTTAGCATCCATATACTTGGCTGCAACTTGAGCTCTGCTCCTCACCACACTTAAGTTTTTCAAATCTTTCCACTTTGGTTTTTATTATTGATTCTCATCAGTCTGGCTGAAAACAACAAGATACTGCCTGAAGCTGCCCTGAATCTCCCTAGGATTACTGGGTCATTGCCTTTCAGCTGTGCCTCCCAAGAGTCTTGAAGACCTCAACCTAGACAAGTCCTTAGGGCAAGGGTTGCATCGTGGCCTCCAATCAAGTGCTCGCTAGTGTCCTCATTGCCACCAGAAGCCTCACCCACACTCCCTGTACTGGTCTGAGAACTCACAGGAATCGCCATTAACTTCCGCTCACCTTGTTTGAAGCTTTCTCTAGCCTAGCTTTCCAAACATCTTAAGTTGCAAGCCAAAGGCTACTGAATCACACTGTCAGATAAAATCATAGCAAACCCCAGAATTCCAGATGGCAGCTGATTACCCATGCTTTTGTCAGTCATCCACAAGTTGCACATCCTCCCACTCAACACGGGGTGCTTCAAACTGACTCCAACCTACTTTGGGCCCAAATACCCGCCAGCACCAGAACAGATCTAACCATGCCCTAATTAGGGCAGAGAAGGGCAAAATGCTGGTTCCTAAAGTCTCCTTTCTGTGAAAAGTGCTAATGATGACACACATATCACTATAGCCCAGTAAAATACAGGCCCCAGACCTGCCTGGGGAGGTGCCTATAGAGCACTCACCAGCCAAATAGCTTAGCAGACTAAAGGGCCTGCTTAGGTGCAGGGACCAGTTTTCAATCCCTGGGAACATTAAGCCGTGCCACCGCCCCACCCCCACTCCCCCTTGCAGTGATAGGAGACTAGGTATGGTGGAGACTAGGTGTGGTATCACAGGCCTGTAATCCCAGCGCTTAGGAGGCTGAAACAGGAGTCTTCTGTGTAGTGAGACCCTGTAGTCCCTGTATTAAAACACATTAAAAAAGAAAGTAACCTACAGATTTGGTAACACGGCTGGGCTTCTAGTACCAGTTTTCTATGTTAGCTTTCTATAACTGTGGCAAATACCTGAAATAACTTAAAAAGAAAAGGTCTAAATATTTTAGTTCACTTTTGGTCCATGTTGAGTTGTCTCTAGGGGCCTGGAAGCAGAAGGACAGAAGAGGCTGGGATCCCAGTCTCCTTTTCAGGGGTACAACCCCAAGGGCCACCTCCTCGAGTCTCCAATAGCACCACCAACAGGGGGCCAGGCCTTCAACACATATAAGAGCCAAACTATAAGGAGACTTTTCCTGTTTATTATAAAATGACTTTAAAAAATTCTCCAACTCCCCCATCTACTGGAAACCATCTAAACCACAGTCCTGTTGCTATTGACCCACTTAAGGGAATTTCAGGCACATGGCTAAGACTATAGTCAGAATTGTCCTGAAACTTGAGCAAGCTGAAAGCTGGCAATCGGATCCTGCAGCCTAAAGGAAGTGGGTGCTAGGAACTTGCACATTTTCTAAAAATGAGGGCTGGGGTGTAGCTCAGGTAGCATACATGCTTAGCACGCACAAGGGCCTGGTTTCACTCCCTGCATTGCAGAAAAAATTAAGTCCTCTTTGGGGTTATAACCCAAATTAGTCGATGCCAATGGGTGCCAAGATGAGGACCTGGCTTAGGTGTGAGGCAAAGACTACTTCACAAAACAGAACAGAACAAAACCAGGCACCTTTTAGCAGGACAAGAATCGCCCTCCAAGGCAGGACCTGCCCTACTGGCCTACAGGGGGTTTTTCCGGACATCTATCATTCCTGGGCTGGCCCTTCGTGGCTTGGCCAGGGGTCCAAAGTTCCAGGGCAGGCCAGCCTCACCCACAGGAAGCACCCGCCCCACTAGGGGCTCAGCTGCTTCCCGCAGCCTTGGCTCCTCAGGACAGCACTGTTCCTCGCCACACAGGCTTGAACGCTTCCACGTCAGTGGTAACGGGGCGTGGACCAAGTCACGCATCTCCTCCCGGGCTCGGTGGGCACTGTCAGAGAGCAGGGGCTGCCAGAGAAGCTCCGGCACGGTGGGGTGCGGCCCCTCATCATGTCCAGGGCCCTGTCTGTTTTCCAGGCCGAGGCTCCTCCTTTCCCCGCCTGTGACCAAGAATAGCATGCCCTTGTCAGAAATAGAGGGGAGCAAAACAAAGTCTAACTTCTTAATGCCAATAAGCAGCTCAGGAAATTAGCAAGTTCCCAAGTGCCCCCTAAACCTTGGGGCCCACCTGACCCAGCAGCAGGGCAGGCCCGGGTGGGGAGGGCAATGTTACCCCTGTTCTGGCCTGTAGCACTCCCCACACTCAGCCTCTGCTTCAGCTCCTGGTTCAGCCACATGTAGCGGCTCAGCTCCTTCTCCAGAGCCTGAATCCGGGCCTCATATTGCCGTCTGCTGTCTGCAAAGCCCTCGCCCAGGTGGTCTGGTGTGGAGAGGCAGGACAATGGTGAGTGGTTGCAGGCAAGTGGGCAACAACAGCCCAACCCAGCCCGGCGCTTACCCCGGCCCTGCTGGAGCAGCAGCTGCACGCTCTGCTCGTGTTCCTTCTGCTGCCGTGTCAGCTGGCGGTCCATCTCCAGGCGCTGCCGCTCGAGGGCCACCTCTAGCCAGTACACCAGCCTCTGCTGCTCCTCCAGCTGCATCTCCAACTCCGAGAAGGCGATCTGCTGCTGGTGTTGCTCCTCCCGGAGTGTTACCACCTGTGCTGAGGCCAGCAGGTGACAACCAGAAGTAGCTCTCCACATGTCCTTGTGGCAAAACCACCCCTGAGACCCACTGCTGTGGGCAAGGGCCACCCTGAAGATGGCAATCAGGCTGGAACAGGAGGAGACTGGTCTTATGTTGCACCTACTACAGGGTGGCGAGCCAGGCAGGACAGACAAAGGTGGCCCTGAAATGCCCTTCTGGGAGGAAAACATTCCTGCCTCAGCAGAGCCTCAGAAGGCACAGGCAGGGCTGGGTGCGAACCCACCTTGTCGAAGTACTTGCACAGCAAGGCTCTAGTCTCTGAGGAGGAGAGGTAGCTGAGCTTGGCCATGAGGTTCATCTCGCACTGGGACAGCAGGGAGGCTGAGGCCCGCAGTACCCGCTGGCGGCACGTGATGGCCTCATTCTTGTACTCAATAGCAGCATCCAGGGCCTCAATGGCCTCGTCCAACTGGAACAGTGTCCGCTCCTCCTGCAGGGACAGGGGCATGTGTGGAGAAGCAGCATCAGCTTCCTCACAGTCTTGAGCAGATGCTCCACAGTAAGCAGGCAGCCACAGCAGCCTTTAGCCGTCCCCGCATCCTGAGCATAAAGAAAAAGCACCCCTGCTCACTGTGACAGCAAAAGGGACACTTTGGTCACAGCCCAGGAAAGCTATGTCACCAGGGCTGGCTCTCTGCTCAGGAGAAATGGGCTTGTGTGGGCGGAAGGGATACTAAGCATGCTCCTGACACTCGGCCCCCTCATGGAGTTCAGACATAAGCATGTGGTCTAATGCTTGCACAGGGTACTCCAGGAGTCCAGGTTCACCCAGAAGGGAGCCTAGAGTTCAGCCACGCCAGCCCCACTGCAGACCCTCCTGCGCAGACAGAACTTGTATCTACAGGCAGCACGGCCAGTACCCCTGGCAGCCAGGGTGGGGGCTAAGAGCAGATGGATGGATAGACGACACGAACAGAGGGCAACCTTAGCATACCTCAGGTGACAGAAGGCTGCCCTGCCTCAGCTTGCTGTCAATCTCCAGGCGCTGCTTCAATAGTGAATCCTTCTCCTGGCGCAGCGTGTCAATCTCCCCTCGGATCTGCTGCTGGTTCTGGGCACTACCCTGCCTCAGCTGCCCACTCTTCTCGGACAGCTCCTTCTCCAGGTGCTCCAGCCGGCTGGACACTCGCACAATGTCTTCATTCAGGGCCTGGCATAGCATGATCAGGGGTCAGGGAAAGATCAGACTCTATTCCAAAAGGAGGGACAGAAAGGGGGCCAGGCTCCTCACTGCATGCTGAGGGGGATTGGAGTCACTCTCTGGAGAAGCCCACAATCCACTACTCATTCTACAGGAGACAGGGCTCACATGAAAGCTCTAAGACCAGAGGACACAGGGACCAGAGCATCTGGGAGAGGCCCTCCGAGAAGGCCCAGAGGAAGCTATAGGTAAGCAGAAGAGACACTGATGCTAGAAAGGACAGCATGGCAAGGGCAGAACTGCGCAAGGAGGTGTCACTGAGATGACTCAGTGAGACGGTGTGATGGGAATACCCAAAAGTCCATGGTCAAACCCAGAAGCCCTGACGGGAGCTGACAAGGGACAGAGAGAGGTGCTAATGGTCAAGCAAAGGTGTCAAAGCCCAGCAGCACCCTGCTCGCCGTGAACTTCAGAGCCCCCTGAGGCCAGGCGTCTTGGTCTCTGTGCCCTCACAACCCTGCAGACACCAGGACTGGACCAGGCTTGGGTCTGGGATGAACATATTCCTTCCAGTCCTTGTAGCAAAATTCTGACCCCTTGAGACAGCAGACAGAACAGGATCAGAGACTGAACCTCCTATCTGAGAGGGATTAGGAACCCTGGGCAGAGCCAGGCCCACCTGCCTGGGCCTGCCTCCGAAGCTGGCACTCTCTCGCTACCTGCCCATACCACTTCCTGAACCTATTCCTCCTCGTGCTGCCTGCTCAGGCTCTGCATAGGTGGCTCATGGTGTACAGTAAGTTGTGGGGTGTCCTTTATCTCACTATCTCTTCTTTAACCACCCAAATCCCTAGACTTCATTTATTTATTTATTTATTTATTTATTTATTTATTTAGTCTTTTTGAGACAGGATTTCACTATGCAATCCAGGCTAGCCTTGAACTTTCAGCAATCCTCCTGCCTCAGCCTCCCAAGTGCTGGGATTACAGGTGTGCACCAGGACACCCAGCTTAGACTTCTTGAGGATCTATGGGACATGGTCTAACAGCACAGTTTCACCTGGCAAGGACATCACCTAAACAGCATGATGGCGAAGCTTTTAGAGCTTTCAATGCTACAAATACTCTGCTATAGCACACCTGCCGCAGGTTTGCTGCCATGGACCTACAAGTTATCATCTGTCTAGACCTCACCTGGTGAAGACATCATCTAGCAGAACCTTCTGTTTGTGATACATCACCTGGCAGCTCAGCTGGCAGGGCTACCACCTGCAGGGACCTCGTCCATGAGGGCCTCACCTGGCTGGACCGCAGGCGCTTGCTCTCCAGCCCGGTCTTCTCCTGCATCAGGGCCTCCTTCTTGGCCAGGATCACCTCCCGTTTATGCAGTTCCTCCCCCAGCTCCTCCAGTGCCCGCCGCTGCTGCAGCACCTTCTCCATCTCCTGGTCCAGCCACTTCTTCTGCTCCTCGATCTTCTGAGGGGAAGCAGGGAGCCAAGGGGAATCTCAGTTCCCCTCTGGCTGGGAGGGATCCCTGGGGTGCCAAGCCACCAGCCAGGCCCTGAGCACAGGGACACAGCCTTGGCCCACCCACCTGCTGCTGCTCCAGGCTGACCACAGCACCATTGCTGCCACTGCGCCGCTTCCTCTGGAAGGCCGCAATCTCCTCAGTCTTGATCTTCAGGATCTTCTGCTGCCGCTCATGCTTCAGCTCCAGCTCCTGGTAGAAGAAGGGACATGCAGGCCAGGCCCAGTGACAGGGCTGTCTGGTGACACATCCTTCCAGAGTACATTCATAGCAGTGCTGCCACTGCCCAGTGAGTGTCCCCAGCTCTCCAGGACCAGCACATACCATGTGGACTCCATCACGTGGTTGTCCATTTACCCATCTCAGTCTCCCCAACCCTGAGCTGCTGTCTGCTACCCATTTCACCAGGAAGAGCATTCAGTTCACACACCGCTTCCTAAGCCCTGGCCGCACTTGGTGAGAGCAGGGCACAACCACCCAGGTCACTGGCCACCTGGGCTCTGCCTCAGAAACAGGACAGAGACAACTCCAGCTGGCAGGCTGGAACCTGACCTTGACCCGGTGCTGCCGTTTGTGCATCTCCATCTCTAGCCGCCGCTTCTGCTCTGTCTCCTCACGCAGCCGCCTCTGCAGCTGGCCCTGCTGCTGCCGCATAAGCTGCACGTTCCTCTCCAGCTCCTGCAGCCGTTTCTCGCTCTGGGCTGACAGTGAGGCCAGCCGCTCTGTGGCCTGCTTCTTCTCCTTCAGTACCTAGAGCCCACACAGTCTCTGCTGGGTCATGCATGCTGCTGCTAAAGCCCAGAACAGTGCCTCACATTTCCAAGGAGGGGCGAGTGATGGAGAGAGGGACATGTGGGAGGGGGAAAAGGAGACAGGCTAATCCTAACAACAAGCTGGGCATGGTGGTGCATGCCTGTAATCCCAGCACCCAGTAGGTTGAGGCAAGAAGATTGCCCTGAGTTCAAGGCCAATCAGTTCAAGACCAGCTTGAACTACATAGTGAGATTCTGTCTCAAAAAATATAATACTAGCAATAAAATCCTAATATTGTTATCTCCAGTGCACCAGTATATTAAAACATCCCCCTAAGACTGACAAAATGTGATTATCCTAGCTTGCAGGTTACAAAACTGAGGCACAGAGAGGTTAAGAAACTTGACCAAAAAAGAAAAAGAAAAGAAAAGAAACTTGACCAAGCTGGGACATCAGGAAGGACTTGGCACCACTGCCAGGGGCTGGGACACAATGGCTAAGCATATGCAGGCTCTATAGTGGGCTTGGGGCCTGAGACCACCTGTCCTGGCCCCAAGAACCACACCTGGGAGGCCACAGCCACCGACCCCTTCCCTGAGGTCCCTACACGGACCTGCACTTGGCTCTGAGCTGCAGCCACCCTCTTGCGAAACTCCTGGAGCTGGGATCGCTCACTGGCATCCTGGGGCTCCCTGCCCTCGAGCTCCCGCAGCTGCCTCTGGCCCTCACTCAGCTCAGCCCGCACCCGCTCCGCCTCTTGCTCCAGCTCTCGGATGCGCTGGCTATGCTGGCGGTTCAGAGCCTGGGCTGCCTTCCCTGGAAAACAGAGGGGCCACATGGGCACAAGTGGCCTCTCTCCCCAGGAGACCCCCACAGCCCTCCCGCAGGAGGTCTCCCTAAGGGTCTGTTGACCATGAACACCAGGGTTTCACCAGCCTCTCCAACAACAGCACCATGACCAGTTGGTCTGACATACACCAAATAAACATATAACTGAACCTGCATATAAGTAAGCACCTAGAACTAACATCTACCTGGCTAGCGCAAGGCCCTGAGTTTTTCCTGGTACCCAAAGTGGGAAAAGAAAAGAGAATTTCTGCTTCTAAAGGAATAATGTAGAACAGAACAAGTTACATGACAGCCTGAGAAAGCAAAGAGGCCAACTTGAGACATGGGGTCTGGCACAGCTTGTGCAGTGACTGCGGAGGAGAAGGGACTGCAGAGTCCTGATGAATAACACACCCAGGGCACCATGCAAACTAGCTGTAAGGAGGCCATTGTGGAGCCCAGGGTTTGAGCTTCACTCTGGAGGGGAAGGTTACTCCAGTATATGTGAGGCCTTGGATCCCACATCCCCAAGCACAGCAAGATAAGGAAACAGTTGTAGGGTATGCTAAGGGCAACGTCTGTCCGTGGTGTTGGAGAAGTACAAATGAAAGGACTTGATAGCTGGGATTTGTTTCAAAATACACCAGAAAAGAACAAAGGGAGGGAATGAGGGTGGGAAGCGCAGTCACTGCAAAGCCTGCATGGGGCCCGTCACATGAGTCCCTCTTCTGAGCCACTTGTTTGATATGGCTAAAAAGATAATTTGCAAATTGAATTTTTTAACAAATAAACTCACAACTATTAAATAAAGAGGCTCAAAAGGCCACCACCTAAAATTATTCCCTAGTCTTTCCATAATGTTAACAGTAGTGGAGATGGCATGATCTGGGGACTCTGGATCCTTAGTCACACATACCGTGTGGTCCTCAGGACCAGTTCTGGACCCAGAATGATGCCAAAAGCACAGTGGACACTGCTCCCTAAGAACCATTCTGAATTAACGTGTTTCACCCTCACCAATACCTTATGCACCAGGTGCACTACTGTCCTTGTTTTAGAGAAGAGAACGCTGAAGCACAGGGGGGTTGTGCTATGTGCTCAGAGCCACACAGCTAGAAGAAGCTGACCTGGCTCTCCTACCCAGGTCACCTGCCTCTGCTCCACAGCACAGGGTGGGCCCCTCTCTAAGTAGCTCAGGGGACACAGTGGTGGGAAAGCAGCCTCACCTGTGCGGACCAGCTCACCGATGAGCTCCTCCTTCATGCGGATGTTAATGGCCAACTCCCGGATCTTCTGCTGGGCCTGGGCCAGCCGCCACTTGGAGACTGTGGCAGTGGGGGCCTGGCGGATCTGAGCCTGGGCCCTGTTCCCACCAACTGCTATAACAGACACACTGTCAAGGTCACCCCTCCCCACCCACACACACACAACCAAGAGCAAGGGGACAGGGGAAAGGAGCCAAGACTATGCAGGGGCAAATAGCAGGGCTCCCTCTGTACCCTGTGCAACTTACCTCTTGGCCCTATGAGGGCAGCTTCTAGCCCTCCCACGTGGAGTTCTGGGCCTTTCCTCTCTAGGAGGATCCCTGGCTGTACCTCTGCCCTCAAGGTGCAGTTGCTGATCCCATTTCTATAGGATAAAAGCAGGAGTGTACTGTTCCCCACCCCACCCCACTCCAACCTGGCCACTTGTCAGGCCTTCAGGGCCACAGTAACCCCAGGATATAAGGTCTGGCAGAAGAGAGGCCAGGGCCAGCTGGGGGGGGGGGGGGGACGACCACAATCCAAATTTGAAGCCCACACACAGCCCCTGTCCCACCCTCCCTAAGGGTGGTAAGAGCCATATAAGTGAGGGCACCGGACACTCAAGGCCTCCCCCTCCACTGTTCCCATCCTGCTTAGCCCAGGTCATTTTTTTAAAAAATTATTATTATGGTCAGCTCAGCCTATCCTGGGGGTGGAGCTGGCACAGCATGTGGTGCTGAGGATCAAACCAAGGTCCCCGTGGTTGCCTAAGCTTACCTAAGCACGTGTTTTAAACTGCTGAGCCATCTCGCCAGCCCACCCCAAGTCAGTTCTGGTCAACTTAAGCTGGGGCCCCTCACCTTCGCAGGAGCAAGGTGCGCCTGGGCAGCTCACTTTCCTCCTCTTCTTCCTCAGATGCAGCTGAGGAGCCACTTCCTAGCTTGTCCCTCTCAGCCAGCGTATCAGTTCCAGCCTCCCTGCCATCTGTTACCTGCTAGGGGTGTGTTATGGTCTCAGGACCAGACTGTCCACAGGTACCTCCACAAGTCACTTTCCAGCCCATCTGTCCTGTAGTACTTCCTGCCCTACATACCCTCCTCATATCTACCTTCCCTGCTGGGCTCCCCTTGGAGATCCAGCACCAGTGGACACTAGGAAACCACCTTAACCTCCAGCTGGGACACCAGCTGATCCCTGACTCCATGCCCTCCCCTGGGCTCCTCAGGTGGCAACCTAGTTTTTTAGGTTATAGACAGGTCAGCCACACCCAAGTCCTATCTCACCAGCAATGTCCTGCCAGAATGATGGGAGCTGGAGAGACAGCCTGGACTTTAGAGTTATGGTGACCTAGAACTGTGAGTCAGGACAGGAACAGATTTTGGTCTAAAAGGTCTCAAGGGTCAGACCTACAAGCAAGAGGCCAATATAGAAAAGCTGGCCTCATGAGCAATCAGCACTCCATCTCCAAGGGATGCAAGCTGCCTATCTGGTATCGTAAGCCACAACCTCCTCTGTCATCTCCTCATTCAGAAATTTCCACCCAACCCACAGAGACAGCCTCATCCCCACTTACCTCGCCATACTGTTCAGGGCCACCTTCATCTCCAGGGAGGCAGACAGGGGCCACCATGCCTAGCACATGGGCATGAGCACCACCCAGGGGCGCTGTGTGAGGCCTTGGCACAAAAGACCCAGAGGGCAGACCTTCCAGGAGGCCCGGGGCCCCCCAACCAGGCCGCACCAGCTCCAGCCGTAGCCGCAACTCCACCATCTCCTCCTGCTGCTCCCTCAGCCGGTCACTCTACAAGACACAGCCAGTTACCAATAGGACAGGAATGCTGGGGATGCTGGCCAGCCAGGGGAGTGCAGGAAGCCAAGTCTGTATCTAAACACCTGGCCCTGGGATGAAACCCAAGGACAG
Organism: Myocastor coypus; assembly: GCA_004027025.1. Taxonomy (NCBI): domain Eukaryota; kingdom Metazoa; phylum Chordata; class Mammalia; order Rodentia; family Myocastoridae; genus Myocastor; species Myocastor coypus. Next base: position 31,163 of record PVJA010011140.1, on the reverse strand, counting down.
AGCCCCAGCAGCCACACACTACACTAGATCAGGCTCAGCTCTACCCCACCAGCACTTCATCACCCTCCCACAGCACCAGGCACACACTGAGCAGTGGCCAGCTCCAAGGTGGCATCCTGCCCACTGCTCAGGTCATCACCTCCTACCCAGCAAGGGTACAGAGACAGAACATAGGCCTGTTCCTTTTCCTGGCATGCACCTTCCCCAGGTCTCTACTCTAGTAACCCTAGCCTCATCCTGGGACACCTGCCAGACTCCCTCTGCTCTCATGCACTGAGGCAGCCCAGCCCCACCTGCAGCTTATACTGCTCCATAGCATCCTCCAGCGCTGCCAGGAAGTCTCGATTTTCCTCCTCCAGTCGGGCCACCTGGCTCTGCAGGGCCAGGAGCTGCAGTGCACCACCATCTTCCTGGGGAGCATCCAGACAGGTGTTGTAGGGAGTGAGGGGGGATGCAAGTCCTGTCCCTATCCTGTTTTTCATTCTATTCCATGTACTCCTGCAATGTGGGTTGCAGACCCACCCCATCCCACTGGCCTGAGGTCCTCTCTGCAAGCCATGTGGGTCACTCCTATCACCCTTAACATCTTTTCTTTTTTTTTTTTTTTTTTTTTTTTTTAATTTATTTATTTATTTTTTTTCTTGTTTCACAACCTTTGTTTGTTTATTCACTCATTTTTATGGCCGGCTCAGCCCACCCTGAGGGCAGGGCTGGCACAGCATGTGGTGCCGGGGATCGAACCGCAGTCCCTGAAGCCACCCAAGCTTCCCCAAGCATGCGCTTTAGACCACTGAGCCATCCCACCAGGCCCCAACATCTTTTCATTAAAATCGCTATCATGCTAGGCATTTGTTACCCTCCCGCCATGACAACACACCCAGGATGCAGTACTAAGCTTATCTCTCTTTTACAGACTAGACCCTGTGGATCCGAGAAATGACCAGGTCACCAAAAATGCCTGCGTTCCCTGGAGGCAGGGGCACAGCCAACTGGCTAAGGAATTCCCCCTTCGCCCACCCACACCCAGCCACTGGCCACCTTTTGCCCGCCAGGACCCTGCACCGCCTGGTCCTCAGTCGAGGCGCTCTCGATGCCACTGTCAGGTCCTGAGGCGGAGCTCAGGGTGCTGCGCTCGCCTTCCACGGCACATAGCCAGTCTTGCACCTTGCGCACTGCAGCATCAGGCAGCCCGGGCTCTGCTTGCAGCTCACGCAGCAGACTGTAGGCGGCGCTGGTGCGCGCCCGATAACGGGCACACTCGGCGCCCAGACGTGTTCCAGAGCAGGTGGCAGCGGGACCCGGGACACGCCGAGCGCGATGGATGATTCGTGTCTCTGAGCGGTGCCGTGGTGGCAGCCCTCGAGCTCCAGCTGTCTCCTCTGACACCCGCTCAGCCTCTGGCCGCCAGTTAACCATGGGGCGGTTGCGGATGTTCTGCGCGCGGCTAGCATAATTGAGGGTGTTGAGGGTCTCATCAAAGTCGGAGGAGGAGGGGCTAACGCAGGCGATCATCACTGTCTTGGCATTCCCGCCCAGTGAGTCCTTAAGGATCCTGAAGATCATAAGGCAAGGTATCAGGGTCTTGAGCATCTGGCCTAGCCCAAGGGCCAGACCTAAAGGGCTGGATGTGGTGACCCATGCTGAGGCAAGAGGAATTCGAGGCCAGTCTGGGCTATATAGTGAATTCAAAGCCAGCCTGAACTACATAGCTAGACCTCATCTCAAAAATGAACGAAGGGATAAACGAATGAATGAATGAATGAATGAATGAATGAATGAATGAATGAATGAGTAAGGACACAGATCAGTGCAAGGACCTAGGTTCAGTGCCCAGTACGGTGGCAGGGCTGGGGGTCCGGGAGAGCATGGGTGTGCCTATGGCTGCCTAAGCTCTCAGACCTGGAACACTACAGGCCCATGTACCCGGAAGTCAGGAAAAACCCATCCCTCCTGCAAGGCTCAACAGCCACCACCCCCAGGCAAGACAGTTGGACCAGCCACCTGGTGATCTTGGAGTCTCGGTAGGGGATGTGGCTGCCTCGGCGCTGGGCATCCCCCAGTGCACTGATGACATTGCTAAGCGCCAGCAGGCTGCTGTTGATCTGGATGCTCTCCTTGAGCCGCTCGCCAGTGCTGCCTGTCTTGAGGACCCTCTCTGAGCCCGCCAGGTCCACAAAGTGGAACTTGGAGACCAGCAGCTGGCCCACAGCTGGGCGGGGCAGGTGGCTGGGGACCCGGCCCCGCTGCTCCAGGGTCACCGTGAAGACTGTGTGGGAGCGGCTAGAGAGGCGGTTTAGGTGTGTGGCGCCTGTGTGCCGTGCTGCATTGCCAACCTCCAGCAGGCTCAGTACTTCATCCAGGCCCTCCACATCAACCTCCTTCACCCCACATAGCACTGTGGACACAGAGGACAGGGACAGCCTAGCATGACCAGCCAGGCAGGCTGGCCCAACAGGACTGGCCCTGCCTGCTTTTCTGGGCCCAGGGGCCCTTGCCCATGTCCAGCATGTCCTGCCTTTTCTGATTTGGGTTGGGGACTCTAGTTTCTCCCATGCCCATTTTAATGCCTCTCCTGCACAAAGAAGCACACACTCAGCACACTGGAGGCAGGGGAAACAACCAGGCCACCTGAAGCTTGGTTTCTCTGGGAGGTGCTGCTCCCACACAGAAGACTACAGGCAGATGAGGCCTCCTCAAGCCTGGTGCTCCACCCCTCCCAGGCACCGGGGACCCCTAGGTTCCTCACCAACATTCCCTCGATCGTCTTCCCTCAACTGGATGTCTCGGCTGGCGGTGCCCACCTCAAGCAGGTCCCGAAACTCCTCCTTGTATACTTCCAGGTAGGACACATGCACCAGGCAGTCCAGAAGGTCATTCTCATCGATGAGCTTAAAGGCCTCAGCCATGGCCCTTGGGATGATGCCCTGCTCATCTTCATGCAGGGAGGCTAAGGAGAAACCATAGGCCTCCTGCCACCAGGCCTTCAGTTGAACATGGCCCAAAGCCCCTAGACTCCCACAGGCATCTGGCAGTGGGACTCTCACATGGAGAAAACAGGGTCAGAAGCTAAGATAAGAGGGACGGCCTGAAATGGGCATCCTCTAAGACAGACAGGCAGAACTATAAAATGCAAGACTTGGAAACAACCTCTCCTACTTAGTCACTTCCTTTGATGTTATGAGCATTCCCACCACTCCATCCCTGAGATGTAAGAGATGAATATCCCTGGCTTCATTTCACCCCAGGATAGGGAATTTCCCGTCTAATAACCCACCTTCAACAAGGACATCAGGACCAGAAATCTAGGAAAACAGTGAGACTTCAAAGTGGGCACAGGGACACATTCTAAGTGACTCACCCACACTGGCCTCCCCAATGGTGTACGTCTTCCCGGAGCCTGTCTGACCATATGCAAAGACAGTTGCATTGAAGCCCTCAAAGAAAGCCTCCAGGAGGGGCTGCACACAGGTCTGGTACACAGCCTCCTGCCCTGTGTCCTCTGCTAGCACCATATGGAAGTCAAAGTGGCGGTCCCGCCCCAAGGTGACTCGACCCCACTCAGGGTCCACCTGTAAGCAGCTCTGATGGCCATGCAGCAGCTCCTTGGGCAGCAGTGGGCGGACACGCAGGGCCACCCGCACAGGGGCCTCATCGGCTCCCGGTGGCCTCTGGGCCTCCAGCCCCATGCTGAGGGAGGGAGTCTCCAGAACCTGTGGAGAGAAGAAAGGCTCTGCTATAGCACCTCTCCCACAGGGGCTAGACTCAACCTGCATGTGGCCTGGAGCCAGAATACACAGATCCTGGCCATGGAGCAGTGGGGCTGGGTTAACGAAAGCCAGAACACCCTCTAGGCCTAACCTGAAGGCTGTGAGAAGCATGACGTGGTCTTATGCCACAACAGCTCATGGCTCCCATCACTGCAAAATAAGACCCTGACTGCTCTGCTAGGAACTCGGCTTCTGTGTTCTTACTGCTTCCCCTGCAACCTCATCTCCCAGAACAATAATCACACACACAGGGGCCTGGCGGGATGGCTCAGTGGTCTAAAGCGCCTGCATGGGAAGACTTGGGTGGCTTCAGGGACCACGGTTCAATCCCCGGCACCACATGCTGCGCCAACCCTACCCTCGGGGCGGGCTGAGCCAGCCATAAAAATGAGTGAATAAACAAACAAAGGTTCTGAAACAAGAAATAAATAAATAAATAAATAAAAAAAAAAATCACACACACAGACACAGCACCACAGCATACCCAGAAACTCCTTTCCCTACCACCCACGGAGTTTCTCAGTCTGTCTTGTCTCTCCCACCACTACACCACCACAAATCTGGCTTCACTTCACCTTCTCACATGCAAGCAGATCCTTCAAGACAAAACACCACCAAATCCTTCCTGTTCCATCTCCTAAATTTCTCCCAAGTATACCTGCTGATCCCTATTCTGTCCCCCAGATCTTACTACTGACATCTTGATGAGAAGACTTTGACCAGCTTCCCTCCACTCTCTCCAACACAGCAGCCAGGGGCATCTTTTAAAAACACAATGCAAACTCCTGATTTCCCCCTCCCCAAAAGGCTCCTTGGTGCCCTTGGGATTCAAAACCTTAACAGAAAAACTTGGTGGGGTGGGGGAGCCTTAAACAGGCACTGCCACCTCCTTTGACCCTCTTGGACCTGTGGTTGAATGCTGGGTGTTACCCAAGCCTTCATCCCTCAGTTCTTAGGTTGGAGAAGCTTCTCAGCTCTGTTCCCACCACCATCACCATGACACATGATCCCTTGGGCAGCTGCCCAAGAGCAACTGACTCCCTTTATGCGGTGAGCCACTGACCCCTCCACCTTCCACTCTTGCAGCTGGAAGGCACTTTTTGTTCTCTCTCACCAGCATGAGGTCCAGGAGTGCCCAATAAAGTACAATAAATACTGTGCATCAGAATTATGCCACCCACACTCCCCTCAGAGGACTTCCAGCCTCGAGTCCCACACACAGCACTTTTCACCTCTGATAGGATTGCCAGGACGTTTGCACTGATTAACACTCCTAGCCACCACCACCCCTGTCGCTGACCCCCTTTGAGGCAAGGTCTCACTAACTCGCCAGGTTATGCAGCCTGGGCTCAAACTTGCCATCTTCCTGCCTCAGCCTCCCAATGGACTGAGACTCCAGGCAAGCGCCACCACACCTAGTAAGCAGCGTGTTATTTACTATGGAGCCTCGCGGCACGTGTCACTATTCACTCTTTCAGTCAACAGGTTCCTGTTCGGTGCCGGCCCCTGGCTCACAGGCTCACAGGCTCACAGGCTCACAGCGCTATCTCAGCCTCGCGCTTCTGGGGTCCACCGCCCACCGAGGAACCTGATATCGCCGCCGAGGTATCGCGTGCCTGCGCTGGGGATCCTGGAGCGGGCGCGGGACAGCAGCACCGGCCGCTCCGAGGTGGTCACAAGGGATCCCCGCTGCCCGCTCCTGGCCTGGCCCGCGAGGCCAGGCGCAACGCGCAAATCCAAGGATGGGGGCACCGCTTTCCAGAGAGGGAGCAGGGCTGGCTAACCTCGCGCGGGCCGGGATGACGCGCCCAGGCCGCTCTGGGAGCAACCCACTCCCCACTCCCACCCCCGCCCCAGCCGTGCCCTTGCCCACCTCCGGCGTCCACACCCACCTGCCCGGGGCTAGTGCAGGCCAGGCCCAGTAGTCAGGCCCCGCGCCCTAGAGCGGCGCGCTCCGATGCCGTCACGGGGACCCCCGCCCTCCCAACACCCTCCCGCTGCCAGCAACTCCGCCCGCCCGGGCATTGGGGGCGAGGGACTAGGCCCATCAAGCCAACGCGGACGGGGCGGGCTCCGGGCGGCTGGGGGCGGGGCCCCGAGGGGCGGGGCGGGTGTGGAGGGGCGGAACAGGAGGAGGAGCCAGCGTCCGCCCCACCTCTCCGGGCTTCCTGTAAGTCAAGGTGGACCTCTACTCCAGCTCAGAATCCTTGCTTTATCCAGCTGTGCTTTCTGTTCCTGTGCCAAGCTGTCTTCTGTGGGTAGAAAAACAAGCCAGCAGAAATGCCCATCTCCCTCACATTAGAAAATACTTCCTCACTTCCAGACTAATTTCTTTACATTACTTAGCATTTCTGAAAGTAATTTGTGTCTTACAGTCTTCATGGTCAAGGGACACTTATCACCAGGAGATGCGAGAAAGTGTTACAGAGGTGTCAACATGCAGCCCAGGAAATGGTGGCCTCTTCTGGGACCGCAGTGGGATTGTGTTTGTGAGGGGAACACCTCATGTGGTTTTTTTTTTTTTTTTTGTCTTTTTTGAGACAGGCTCGCTATGCAGTTGAGGCTGGCCTTGAGCTCACTTTTGTAGCCCAGGCTGGTCTCGAACTCGCACCAACCCTCCTGTCTCAGCCTCCCAAGTGCTGGGATTACAGGCGTGTGCCACCACACCTGGCTGTCATGTGGTTGATTTTTAGCTAATCTGAAAACAGCTGGAGCTGCAGCTCAGTGAGTGCTTGCCTGGCCCACCGCAAGCCCTGCGTTCAACGAGCCCTGAGAATGAAAGAAGAGAAAAGAAAAGAGAAGAAAAAGGGGCTGGGGAGATAACCTTGTGGCACAAGTGCTTGCCTGGCAAGTGCAAGGTTGTGAGATCGAACCCCCATCCCGCAAAAAAAAAAAAAAAAAAAAGCAAGCAAGCTCTGGAAATGTCACTTAAATGTACCGGAGAAACTGGACTCTAATGCAGTAGTGAAATTTAGCTTGCACAGACAGTAGTAGATTTGCAGATCACAAACAAGCAACACATAGGACCGGCCAGATAGCTCAGCTGACTAAAGCACCTGGTTAGGCAGACACAGGGCCCAGGGGTTTGATCCTAGGCCTTTCATCTCTTTGAGACAGCAATTGATACTGGTGTGGTGGTGCATGCCTGTAATCCCAGTGCTTGGGAGGCTGAAAACAGAAGGATCATTCTGAATCTGATCTGTGTGGTGAAAACTTGTAGATCCTGTACTAAATATATGTATTTTTAAAAAGCAGCACAATTAGGGCCCGGCAGGATGACTCAGTGGTCTAAAGCACCTGCTGAGGAAAGCTTGGGCGGCTGCAGGGACCTCAGTTCGATCCCTGGTACCACATGCTGCGCCAGCCCTACCCTTAGGGCAGGCTGAGCCAGCCATAAAAATAAATAAATAAACAAAAGTTCTGAAACAAGAAAAAACAATAAAATAAAAATTCTTTAAAAATTTTTTTAGGGGCTGGGGAGATAGCTCCGAGGCACAAGTGCCTGCTGGGCAAGTGCAAGGTCGTGAGTTCGAACCCTGGTCCCACAAAAAAAAAAAAAAATTTTAAAAGCAGCATAATTAAAAGCTACAGAAACTGCTGGAGCTCATCACATAGATCTATAGTAAGAAACCCTCAGCCTCAAGTGGTAAAAAGCACAATTTGAAAAAGGAAGAGGCTGAGGGTGCGCCATGCCAGGGCTGTCAGTCAGGTGCCCTACTATCAAGGACCTAGGTACCTTGCACTACTCCTTCAGTCACAAAATGGGGGGTCTGGGGATCAAGGGGTCTTTCCTCACATACTACTTTCCTTCATATCTCATATACCACATGGTTTAGGCCTGTTTGGCCTGAGCTAGTCATCAGCCAGGGGTTGGCATCTCTGGGGTTGGCTTGTTGGGCCCAGGCCAGATAACATGGGGCCTAAGATGCCATCCACAATCACGTCCAAGAATCCCATTCCAGACAGGCTGGTCAACTGATTCAAGGATCATGAAGACCATCATTCAGGTACCTGACATGTGTGTTAGATGGTACTGAAGCAGTGGCATGTCCTACAAAGAGCAAGAATCTGCTTAAGGGGAAGTAGGAGTGCAAGCATGCCAGATGGGCTGGCATGCACCTGTAATCCAAGTGTGTACAAGGTTGAGGCAGGAGGATCACTTTGAGTTCAAGGTCAGCCTGAGTTATCCAGTGAGTGCAAGACCAGTCTGAACTATGTATAGAGACCCTGTCTCAAACTAAACTAAGGGGCTGGGGAAATAGCTCCATGGCACAAGTGCAAGGTCATGAGTTTGAACCCTGGTCCCACAAAATTAAAAAAAAAAAAACTAAACTAAATTTTAAAAGCAAACAAACAGGAGCACCCAATAGGAAAGGAGAAAAAAGAAGGAAGTAGCACCAGAGTTCCCAAAAAAACCTCAGCCTAGTCTAAGAAAAGGCATGAATACGCCTCCCTTGGTTAGCCCAGCTTTCTCCTTTATCACGCCACCCTACCGTGGTCATCACTGTCCTGCCAAGAATGGAGAAACTGCCTCCTGAGCAAACTCGCTTCCTCTCTGTTCTGCCAAGCATGGCCTTTCTTCAGCCCCCCCAACATTTACCTGTCAGACATGGTTTTCCGTTGGGCTCAGCCTCCAGACCTGGGTTCAGTGACATAATTATAGTAATTAGGCTGTGGAGAAAAATCAAAGCTTTTATGTTCCAGTAAACTTTTCAAAGAATTTTGTGGAGTTCAAGTCCATGGGAACTACACTATGAACTCATGGCTCTGGAAGCACCCTTTCACAGATCTTGCACTGGGTCTGTAAGGTGATCACATCTGTCACCAGCACCCAGTGGGACAGTCCCACATGCATACTCCAGCATCCAAATTCTGGCCTTCATCTCTGTCTTAGTTTCCTTTTACTCGTTGCTGAGACAAATACCCAACACCCAAGATGAAGGAGGGAAAGGTTGATTTAGCTCACAGTTTGTGGAGGTTTCAGTCCATATTTGGCTAGCTCAAGGCTGAGTGGAACAGAGCAGAAAACATTCAGTTCATGGCTGCCAAACAGCAACAAAATGGTGGCAGAGGCAGCCAATCAATCAGGGCAGCAGAGCAACAGCACGAGTCTGTCTCTGTCTCTCTGTCTCTCTGTCTCTGTCTCTCTCTCTTTTTTTTTAATTTCAGGACCAGGGTTCAAACTCACAGCCTTCTACTTGCCAGGCAGGCCACTTGTGCCATGGAGCTATCTCCCCAGCCCCCTGTCTCTCTTTTTAAAATACATCAGTCTGGGGCTGGGGAGATAGCTCCGAGGCACAAGTGCCTGCGTGGCAAGTGCAAGGTCGTGAGTTTGAACCCCGGTCCCGCAAAAAAAAAAAAATACATCAGTCTGTCTGCCTTAGCCTATCTGCCTTAGGCCCACCCATAGTCTCAGCAGTACTCAGACCATAATCCCAACAGTAGTAAAACACATAATCCCAGTGAATCATCATTCAAGTCTCAAACTCTAGAAGTCCCCGCCCCATGATTGCATGAGGCTTTCGGGGGACAACTAGACATAAACCATAACAGTCTCTATTCCCCATTGCAAGTAGTGAGTCAAGATTTTATTTGCTGGGCCGGGCATGGTGGCGCATGCCTGTAATCCCAGCACTTGGGAGGCTGAGACGGGAGGATCAGTGCGAGTTCGAGACCAGCCTGGGCTACCACAGTGAGCTCAAGGCCAGCCTGAACTGCATAGTGAGACCCTGTCTCAAAAAGACAAAAAAAAAAAAAAAAAAAGATTTTATTTGCTGGGAGGCCAGCTAGATAGCTCAAGGACACAAGTGCCTGTCTGGCAAGTGCAAGGTCCTAAGTTTGATCCCCAGATCCACACGCACGTGCGCGCGCGCGCGCGCACACACACACACACACACACACACACACACACAATGTTTTATTTGCTAGGAGGAGGGGTCAAAAATATGGATTTTTTTCTTTTATGGTACTAGAGAGTGAGCCCAGCTCCTTTTTCTTTTTCTTCTTTTCATTTTTTTTCAGTAAATGACAAAGCTTTAGTTGTGAAATACATAGAGTATGCAGCTGCAGGAGTGTATATTTCTATAGTTTTCTATAAACGAAAATGTATAGAAATGACCCAAAAGCTGGGCATGGTGGCTCATACCTGCAATCCCAGCACTTGGGAGGCTGAGGCAGGAGGATTGGTGTGAGTTTGAGACCAGCCTGGGCTACAAAAGTGAGCTCAAGGCCAGCCTGAACTGAACTGCATAGCGAGACCCTGTCTCAAAAAGACAGAAAGAAAAAAGGAAAACATTGCTGTCTTCTGTGGCTGCCATCTTCATGGTGGTTGCTGTCTTGGGACTCCTCCTTTTTATTTTGAAATAGGATCTCACTAAATCACTATCGCACAGCTAAGGCTTGAATTTGCAGTGCTCCTGCCTCGGCCTCCTAAGCAACTGGGGTTACAAGTGTGCCTGGTGGCTAGCAAGATGCTTTGTAATGCATATTACAGGCATGGAAAGACAAAGATTTCAACCAACCAACTTGTGAACATTAAAAGAGCAAGAGTAATCATAAATCATTTAAATAGGTTGAGCCTATAGAGATCTCTTCTATGGAATTTGTTGAGCTGATTTTATTGCCTGTATGGAAAAGCAGAGCCCCAGAAGGAGCAAATATGTGAGGCAGCGGACACTGCCTGAGCAGACAGGAAAACATATTTGAAATTATTGTGTTAACACCACAGAAACAGGATATTGCCCAGAAACTAGCTTTATGACAGAGCTAGAGGCAGGTTAGTGCCAGACAATCAGACTGTCCAGTACATCAGGCCAGGCCTGTTGTGTTAGCTCTAGCTAGATGCAGAAAAACATTACCCAAGTGTCAGACAGCACAAGCCAGAAGTGCCCAGTGGATTTCCAAGAGAATTTCTAACACTTTCTGCAAACTTAGAGAGAAATTAAAAATTCAATCAGCTATAAATTATATAGGACAATTAGTTTCCCACATGGGTAAAAATAATTGTATTAGCTACTTAAATCATTCAAAAAATATAGAGAAACAAAAATATTAGAAAAATACAAGAGAACATTATGATAACTTCATGATTAGTAAAGTTTGTAAAACATAACTCAAAACAACAAACTATGAATGAAAAAGAAAATGATAATTCTTTTTTTTTTCTTTTTCTTTTTCTTTTTTTATGTTATGGCTGGCTCAGACTACCCTAGGGGGTGGGGTTGCCACAGCATGTGGTACCCGGATCAAACCCTCGGTCCCTGTGGTTGCACAAGCTTGCCTAAGCAGGTGCTTTAGACCACTGAGCTATCTCGCCCACCCCAAAATGATAATTCAACTAAACTAAAGCTAAGGGATTGCAATCCCAACACTTGGGAGGCTGAGGCAGGAGGATCACCATGAGTTTGAGGCCAGCCTGAGCTACATAGTGAGTTCTAGGCCAGCCTGACCTCCATAACAAGACACTGTCTTTAAAAAAAAAAAAAAAAAAAGGGAAAAAAGGAAAAACTAAGATGTTCTGTTTCTGTTCCTTAAAAGACATTGTTGTGAAGGAAACAAGAAAGTACAAGCTGGGAAAATACTATGTGACATGAATAGCCCATGAATAGCATATAAAAAAAGTATTATCCCATATCAAATAGAAAACAATTTTCTAAATTGTCCAGGCTAGGCTTGAACTTGCCTCAGCTTTCCAGTACTGGGATTACAGTCATGCGCCACCATGCCCGGTGCTCATAACCACAAATGCATGGAAACAACTCAAATGCCCATTGACGGAAGAAGATTGGCATGGAAGAAGTTTCAAGCTGTCCCTTCCCCTGGGATCTACTTTCCCTCCACTTAGGACTCCTGATTTTTAACTCACTGCACAGCCACTGTAAATAAAAACTATATTTCCCAGACCTGTTTTTAACTATGTTGGGCCACGTGACTAACTTCTCCCCAATAAGTTATAGGCAGAAGTGTGACTGAGTTAGAGATGTGTTTTGTTAGTTGGAATCGAGGGTGATACGTTTTATATCTAGATGTCCCCCAGAGTCTCATAGAATCACAGGAGTACTATCTTTATCAGCGGATTGGTCCACTGTGAGTTTATAGCTCAGGGTGTGGGTAGGAGGCGAGCCATGAGGCAGGGCCAGGAGGATGGACCTGCATCCCTGTTCTTCTCTATCTGTTCCTGGCTGCTGTGAGAGGAACAGCTCTCCTCCACCAGGTTCTCCACCACTGTTTCTTGTTCCAACCTGTCAGTCATGGACTTCCACAAAAGCCAAAATAAACCTCTTCTGCTTGAAGTTGTGGGCATTGTGTGTTGTGTTTCAGCAATGAGAAAGTGACAAAGATGGAGGGCAGAGAGTGTTTCTCTGGCAAGGGACTCTGGGCCTCCTGGAGTGAGACAGCAGCTTACCTGAGCACTAGACACCGAGGTGAACTTGATGGAGAAGGCTCATTGCATAGCGATGGCTCCCAGATCAGAGTTTTCCACTAGGCGTACAGCCAAGGAAGCCAGTGTCCACCATGCAGTGTCCACCACTCTGTCCTGTCCCTGGAAAAATATTCTGAAATACCAAGGTCCTGGCTCAGAGGTCCTAAGAGTGACTTTTATGATGTACTGTGGCATTCCATTTACTGGCCCCCAACATCCCTGCTGAGGTCTTGGGCTGGGAGAGGACTGGGCCTGGATAGCAGGTGTGTTACTTGCCCTGTCCAGGCCCCAATGCCTATGAGGACTGAGAGGGAAGCTTTTTCTGCCTGCTGGAACATAGCTTAACAGGAGCAGCTATGGAACTATGCAGAAGTGGGCGGCTTGGGGTGTGGCTTCTGGAGCTGAGAGGGTACTTGTGGGTGTAAGGGGGATCTAGAAGGCACAGGTGTGGATGTGGATGTGTAAAAGGGATGACAGATATGTTACAGCTATCTGTGCAGATGAAAACAACTAGAAAAATAGAGTTGGGTTTGCTGGACTACTTGGCTTTCTTGCCCAGTATTTAAGATGCACACGGTCTCACCCAGCATGGCATGACACCCTGGTTACAAATCACAGTTTACCTGTCCATACCATCACATGCGTACATGAGACTTTTTACTTGTGGTGCTTAAGATGGAACCCATGTTCACTCACTTTCACTGAGCCACATCTCTAACCCTATGTGAGACGTTTTGGATAAAGATATTTATTATAGTACTGTAGCACAATGATTGGGAACAACCTAAATCAAATACAGTATAACCATATCATGAAATTACCAATAAAAAGAGCAGCGGGGGTTTATGATCCCTGTACGAAGGATGATGACAATGATGACGTGTGTGTGTGTGTGTGTGTGTGTGTGTGTACCGAGAATTGAACCCAGAACCTTCACACTGAGCTACGTCCTCAGCACTTTTTACTTCTTTGAGACAGGGGCTCACCAAATCAATCACCCAGGCTGGGCTTGAATTTCTGATCTCCCTGCCTCAACTTCCTAGAGTGCTAAGGTTATAGGCACATACCACTCTGCCTGGCCTGAAGATGTACTGTTACGTGAGCAGGGCAGTTCAGCACACCAGCCCATACACCAAGGTGAGTATATATGCAAACAGAAGCACTTACACACACAGCCTGTAATAGACGTGTATACACAGGAGACTGCCCATACCACAGTTGTTCTTACAAAGGCAAACAGGACAATTCAGAAAGGAAACACACTTTACAATGCTTGAATTTTTAAATTATGTTTATGCATCTCCTAGATTTACCAAGTATTAGCATTTCCAAAAAGAGGCCTTGCAATGAATAGCAGCTGTGGAGGCTGTATTTATGGCCTAGAGAACACAGGCTAGTGGCGAAGGTTATCTTTGTCATCTCCCAATATCTGGGATACCAGCATTCACAAGTGTCTATGCAAGTGGAAATATGGCTGCCAACCAGACGGTGGCGCTGCAGAGGACAAGCCTGAGGTCAGCCTGCACCGGGCAGCTGGTACTGAGAGCGAAGCTAACACTACGTAAATGCACAAGCGCATTTGCACCTGGTGATCCCTTCGGAGAGGTCTGCTGAGAGCCTAGGTCGCCAGACATTTCTGCGCTCAAGGATAAAACTGTCATTTGGCCACAATTTGATTAAAAAAGTGAGAGATCAAGTTAAGCAATAACTCTGGGAGGGTGAGGGAGCACATACTGTCAGAGCAAGCTGCTGAGCAAAGCAGCCACCAAAGAGATGCTTCAGAAAGACTTGTGCCTGGGCAGCATGGTGACCATGAGGCTCGAGTTCCCAAGGGACCCCTAAGGAACCGGCTTAGAAGCGTGGCCTCTCGCTTAGGGAACCCTGCCTTGGCCTGAGTAGCGCAAGACTCAGCTTTTCTTGCGCAGCTGATTATACTGCGCACGGCCCAAAATGGGCTCCATGACGCTGGGCCGGAAGAAACTGTCGCTGACCCTGCGCAACGGCTTCTCCCGGGGCGTGGTCAGCAAGCCGGTTCGCGCAGGTGGCGTCTCCCCGGAGTCCCCCTGATCGGAGGTGCGCAAGCCGCGCAGGCTTCCACGGTGCTGCGCGGGATGCGGCCCGGACTCCGGGCAGGCCGGCTGCGGCGGTCCGGACAACTTGCGCTCCGTCTCCCGACGCTGGGCTTCAGCTGGCGGGTTATCGATGTCCCGGAATTCGCTCTCGGGCTCCATCAACGACAGCCTGGGGAGCTAGGGCCCCGGCAGGCGCATTAGAGTCCCCGTTTGGTCTTGCCACTACGCCTGGGCCCCAGACCCTCTTCTGGGACTCTTGCTTCCATCCCCCAGGAATGGCCACACAGGAGCACAGGCCAGTGTGGGACGGCAGGATGAACAGCCAGAGAGAACATCTGATAACTCTGATAGCCTTCAGGGTGACGCCTCAAGCGAGGCACGACCTCCCCAGGGACGTCCCGTGACTCTCCTAACCCTTCCCTGGGCTCCAGCTGTAGGCTGAGCAAGATCTCCCATTGACTTGGCCACGGTCAAGGTACTCCTTCTTGGGCATGGCTTGGGCCCAAGCTGGTTGCCAAGGCCCCTAGGGGGCTCTTGGTAGGAGTAACTGAGAAGCCCACCCCAGCCAGCTCTAGGGTGCCCCATACTCTGATCCTCCATGTGCCTGGTCAAACTGAAACTTGTTCTGGGAAGGGGGCTAGGAACCTTAAAGAGGTGATACTGATGTCCCTTGGCTTTCTCCTGATGGTGATAGGTGATAGAATTGGAACGCAGCCAATTGCTTTCCTAGAACCGTCCCCCCACCTTGCCTGCCCAGGGAAGGGCACAAACACCTGCCAGGTCCATTAGAAGGAGTTGAGGAGTAAAAGGTGATGCGTGAGCCACTGCAGTCCCCAGTGTCCCCCACCAGCAAGGGGTCCCCCTGCCTCTGTGCTCTTAGGGCTGGGGAGACCTCAGGATGTCCAAATGTTTCTGGCACACAGAGGTTAGAGGAGGGTCTCCAGGGATGGGGAGCTGCAGTCTCTTAGTCGGCTCTAGGGCCCCAGGGGAGGAGGCTGCCAGGTGGGACTCACCGGCACGTAATGCACCACTGTGTCCACCACGTTGTCAGTGACACCCTTCAGAGCATCCGACAGGGACATGGCCCGCCCCTTGATTGGGGAGACAGCTGGGGCCTCTGTGAGGTGAAGCACCCGCCCCACTGTGCCCAGGACAGCCTTGGGTGCCCATGTCACAGCCGAAATGGTGCCCTGGAGCGTCTTCTGCAGGGTGTGCACCACACTGCCCAGGAGGCCTTGAGGGCCGGGCAGCACCGCCACCTGAGGGCCAGAGCAAGGTCAGCAGCCCGTGGTGACTCTCCTCACCCTGCCTTCCTCCCCCCAGCCCCAGAGCTACGGGGGAGGGCACATGGACACCAAACCAACAGAACTTCA
Source organism: Myocastor coypus (assembly GCA_004027025.1). NCBI lineage: Eukaryota > Metazoa > Chordata > Mammalia > Rodentia > Myocastoridae > Myocastor > Myocastor coypus. The sequence continues at coordinate 15,529 of PVJA010011140.1, read as the reverse complement.
GCCCTGGCTCCACCACTAGCTGTGCGGTCATGGGTAAGTCATGTTCTGTCTCTAAAACCAGTGTTTTTGCCTGTAAAATGGGATGATCATCTCTGCCTTGTTTATTTATGGAGTTTTGTGAGGGTCAGCTGAGAATGACGTGGAAATACTTCAGGCTGGGGACAGAAACTTTCATTTGCCTCTGTTGTTACCCACTGTGGGCTGGGGGGACCTTGAGTTACCACACTGCCCCTCACCTCACTGAGCGTGTTCTCCTCGGCCTCTGATTTCTCCTCCTCTTCCTCCTCCTCCTCTGACTCCTCACCCTCTGTGTTTGTCTGGTCGTCATGGTCCTCACCCTGGGCAGCAGCAAGGTTGTGCAGCCAGGGCACCCGCACCTCACTCTGTCGCCGGGATGACACTACCTGCATGGCAGCCGTCGCACCCCACTGGGCCAGGCTGTTCTGAGGGAGGGACAGAGCAGCCACCATTAGCAGCCCTGTTGAAGGCAGGGACCCCAGCAGCTGGAGCCCTTTATCCCCAGAGTCGGGGCAGAGCTGGCCCCAGCAGAATGTTCCCAAAACTCTGTGACAGCTAAAACTCTTGAGTGACAGCTTAGGATGTGAGAGGATGAACGGGGCTGTGAATTTTTCACAAGCAAATCACTGTAACAAGTCGAGCACACACCAGAGGACCCCTGGGCTCCCACTCAGTCCTGGCTCCTCAAGAGTGACTACCATTCAGACCTCTATGACCACACATTCATTGGTGTTTTGTTTGAGAAGGATTTTAGACTGGGCGTGGTGGCACGCACCTGTAATCCCAGCTCATGGGAGGCTGTAAACAGGAGGATCACTACAAGTCCAGTCTAGTAGTGAGACCCTGAACACCCTATAGACCCTTCCCTAAAATACAAAAAAAAAAAAAAAAAGGATTCTCTTTTTTGGCTGGCTCAGGCTGCCTTAAGGGCAGGCCTGGTGCAGCATGTGGAGCTGGGGATCAAACTGTGGTCCTCTGTGCCTGACCAAATTTGCCCAAGTAGGTGCTTTAAAGAACTGAGGTAACCCACAACCCCCAAAAAACTTTAGAAGGATTTTTTTTTGTGTTTTGTTTGAGAAGCTTTGTTTGTTTGTTTTTGGTACTGGGAAGGAACCCTCAGCTTCATCATGACCAAGCTGAACGCTGTTCCTCAGATTACTCCAGCCCTGGGCTATTTTGGAGCTTCCTATAAATGGGTCACCCATGTATTTGCTCATGAATGGCTCCTTTCATTCAGTAGTACATATGACAGGGTCCATTGCAGTTGTACATGAGTGAAAATTTGAGGCCAACCTGCACTACGCAGACCCTAGTTTCAAACAACAATATCCTATTAAAAAAACAAAACAAACAAACAAACAAAAAAAAAAACCTGGGGGCAGTGAGGGACAGGGCTGCCTGGAGTTTCTCCCAGCAGAGGGCTTTGTTTAAGGATGATACTTCCTGGGGTTTGGATAGCAGGCATCCTCTCTCCTAGGGTAGCCCAGGGCCAGGGGCTCAATTGGAATGAGTATGAGGAGCAAGCAGTGGGGCAGGACCACCCGGCATCCCAGAGGACTGGCCCACCAGTCCTCTTCAGGCTCCATCCTCAGAGCTAAAGTTCCAGCCCAGGTTACAATGCTCTGAGGTAGGAGAGACCAGTGCATAGTTGGGCTCAGGCAGAGCCCAGAGTCTCACCAGGGGTGCCACGCCTGGAATCCACATGGCCAGGGAGTGGCCCTGCTTCAATGCCCAGGCTGTGGTCTGCATGGCATGTTGGGAGAGGGTGTTGGCCAGGATCCCCACTCTGCATGGGAGGCTTGGCTTGGCCTTGGGAGGCTTCTGAATCTTCTGGTGTTCAGGAGCAGTGGCTGGATGGTGGTTTGGGAAAAAGAAGGGAAAGCAGATGAGAGTGGGGCTGGTGATAGGTGCCGTGCACTTTCCCTCTTCTGAGACAGGGAAGGGACTAGATGATGATGTGTCCCTCTGGGAACCCCACTGAGCTGTCCTTACTCTGGAGGCTGGGGGAGCTCTTGCCTAGCACGGGACATGTATGCCAGCCTTGGTATAGGTACCTGGGTCCTCCTTGGCTGGAGGGAGAAGGAACTCCACCACCTTCTCAATGCCACTCAGGGCCAGGTCAGCACCTCCAGAGGCCAGCCGGCCTGCTCGGGTATTGGTGGCATACTCTGCAGTCTCCCTGGCCACTCCCCAGGCCAGCTCGCAACCAGCCAGTGTGGCCCCCAGGACCTTGTCCGAAGTGCTTGCAATGGGCATGCTGATGCTATTGCGGGCACTGCGAAGGCGGTTGGAGATGGTGCCCTTCAGCTCTGAAGCAATCTGGGGGTGGCGGGGGTAAGGAGTCAGCTGCAGGGGTCTCCTTGCAGGCCCTACGAGGCCCAAAGCCTCACTGAAAAGACCCCGGGGAGGGCTCTGGTATGTGGACACCTAGGTTAATCCAGGCTTCAGAGGGAAAGAACTCTACCAGTGCCCATGCCAACCACCTGGATCTCCTGGATTCTTTGCACCACACTGCCTATCCAGATGCTTCCCCTGTAGTGAGGACAGCCCCAAAGTTGTCCTGGGGCACACTGGTCCTGCTGCTCTGATGCCATCTCCCCAGAGTCCTGTAGTGTGTCCTGTACCCTCTCAGAACAAGGATTGGGCTCCACCTGCATTTATCCAATGTACAGGTGTCCTGATTTTTGCCAAGTTTGCCCCGAAATAATCAGCTTTTCTCCTCAATAGCTGGGAGCTTCTCTGTGACAAAGATATTCTTGCCCAAACCAGGGGCTGGGGAGATAGCTCAGTGAAAAAAAGTGCTTGCCTGGCAAGTACAGAGGTCTTCAGTTCAATCCCTGGTACCACAAAAAAAAAAAAAAAAAAAAAAAAAAAAACTATTCCAGAAAACCAGGAATCTTTTGGCTTTGAGGTCAAAACACTCATTTTAGCCCACACTGACCTAGAACCCTGGGATGTACTTGAGGCTGTGTGGCTGATGAAAGTCGCCAGGTTTCTCCTCTGTACAATAGGCAAGGTGCCCTCTCGAAGGAGGGTGAAAGGGGATTAGGTGAGCCGGCTCTAGAGAGCATGCATCATGGTCCCTAGCAAGTATGGGGCATGGGAAGCATCCTAGGATGGGCAGGAGGCAGTCAATGAAATGGATAATGCCAGAGACTCAAAGCATCTAACTTGGGCTTGTACCTTAGTCAACACCCAATAAAGATGTGGCCAGTAGGGCCGGGTGTGGTGGCGCACGCCTGTAATCCCAGCACTCGGGAGGCTGAGGCAGGAGGATCCGTGCGAGTTCGAGACCAGCCTTGGCTACAAAAGTGAGCTCAAGACCAGCCTCAACTGCATAGTGAGACTCTGTCTCAAAAAGACAAAAAAAAAAAAAAAAGATGTGGCCAGTGGAAGTGACTTGTTTGATCTCCTTGCCCATGAGCATTGGATCTTGAGGACATGGGATATAATCCTGGGACCCCAGCGAATGTGCCCTTGATCTTCGGTGCCTTAGATCTAGTGCAGACTCACAGAGTCCCAGGTCCCAGGGACTGGTGTCAGGTAGTGGTGCACCCATCCCAGGCTCTCAATGGGTCTGTCCTGGATCTGTGCCTGCTCTCCTAGAAACCCCGCCTCCCTGAGGGGCTAGCAGCTGTCCCATGCTAGGACAGTGTTTATATGCACTGGCAACACCAACACCGCAGCCCCTACCCTTTTCTGGAGAGGTGGTGACCACACAACATGGGGCATCAGAGAATGGGAAGGGACTCACCTTTTCGGGAGGGTACTGGAGGGCTGGGATCTTCTCCTCCAGGTGGTCCAGGCCTCTGCAGGCCAGCTCATTGGCAGCTGTGACTGGAGAGAAGGGTTATACTGGGAGAAGCCTTGCCCCCACTGCCAGGACCCAGCAGGGGTCTCTGTGCCTGGAAAAGCACCTTGACGTCCTCAGAGGCCCAGCCCTGCTGCTTCACAGACATCCTGAGCACAAGGCCCTTTACTACTCTTAACCCTGGTCCACTGGTGACCTCATGAAGCCAGGGACCTTCCTGCACCACCCAGCTGTTGCTTTAGGCAGGTGACAGGCTGCTTGATTGAGAAGGAAGCAACAGGACCATGTGAATCACCAACAACTCTGCCCCCTTCCCAATCCCACATAGGCTCTGAGTGAGCACTGGGAAGAGGGAGTGTGGGTGGGAGTTGGGTGGCCTTGGAGTTGGACAAAGTGGGGCCAGGCTTAATTCTCCTAGTCCTGGGAGTGACAAACTTCCAGCCACAAGCTGTGTGGGCTCCAGACTATGCATGGCTCGTACTCTCACCTCCCCTAAAGTCTGAAAGGAGAACCTTCATTCAGAGCTCATCCTGAGCCCCTTTATTTATTTATTTATTTATTTATTTATTATTTATTTATTTATTTACTTATTTATTTATTTTTACATAGTGTCTCGCTAAGTTACCAAGTTGACTAGACTGGGTTAGAACTCACATCCTCCTGGTTAGCCTCCCAGAATTCTAGGATTACAAGAGTATACTATTATGCACAGTGGCCTTTGCTTTTAACTGCTCTGTGTTGAAATAAGGTTGACAGTACCAGGGGGTCCACAGGAAAGGGAAAAGAGTTGTCCCTTGCCCCCTCCCTCAGGATACAAATGCTTTCGAGGGGACATTACTGGGTGCTGTAGAGCACAGACACCATGAGGTCTCCGTGCTGTCTTCAGGTGGGACCAGTCGGAACCAGGGGAATATAAGAAGCAGAGGCTTGTTCAGGGCCCTGGTCTTCTGGCTGCCTGTCTGTGCCCCCACCCCCAACCCACCGCACTGAAGTGGTCAGGTGCAGGACTTTTCAGCACTCCTGGGACGTCTCATAGTCCTGTCAAGAACCACGCCTTAGGAGCATATTTCCAGATGGGACAGAACAATTTGCAGGGGCCCCACCTAGCAAGACTTACAAAGCCACTGGTTTCTGACCTCTGGCCCCTGGCTGATGGCTCTCTGCTGCCCTCACCTGTCACAAGCTGGGACATCAGCACTTGGGCCAGCTCCAGGGCCTACAGCCACAGACCTCACCCACTGCCATCACTGCTCACATAGCCCCACCCATCCCTCCTCCTGCAACTTCTTTGGCTGGTCATTGTCATCCTAGGAAACCACCCCTGGGCTCTAGTTGAGGCCTGTATCTAATAGTGATGGGTAAGATGACCAGGTAATGGGATGCAGCAACCAGGTGGATGGGCAAGCAAGTGACTGGGTAATTGAACAGACACAGATGGATGGACGGACGGACGGACAGACAGACAGACAGACAGACAGACAGACAGACAGAGTGGTCAGAACCCAACAGATGGGCAGGACAGGACTCACACTGGGTGGACAGCCTGCGGACCACAGGCTCCATGCCCCAAGCGGCCAAGCTGCTGGCTCCCTGCACGCCCTTCTCGTAGGCATTGCACACGGAGGCCACCAGGGGGTGGGCTTCCTTGGTGCTGGCGTAGGTCTTCTGGAAGCACTCGCACGTGCCACTCACCACAGGCAGCTGCATGACACGCTGCAGCACATTCTCCTGCTCCTGGCCGGGAAGGAGCACACTGTGGTCAGCTCCTCCCCAGCCCCCTGGGAAGGAAGGCCAGCCTTGCCTCAGGCCAACTGAATCCAACGGGTCCAGGAGGAACCTGGGCCAAAGATGGCTCTGAATGCTCAAGTCACAGGCCCCACTGAGCACAATCAGGATCTGCTCCTGGGGTCTCTGCATTATCTAGGACCAGGCCAGACCCCAGCCTCCTCCTGGCCCCATCCCAATGTTATTAGGAGACAGCAAGCATTATGAATGTGCCTGTGTGAGGGGCCTGGCGGGATGGCTCAGTGGTCTAAAGCGCCTGCCTGGGAAAGCTTGGGCGGCTTCAGGGACCGCGGATCGATCCCCGGCACCACATGCTGTGCCAGCCCTGCTCTCGGGGTGGGCTGAGCCAGCCATAAAAATGAGTGAATAAAGGTGAATAAAGAAACAAAGGTTCTGAAACAAGAAAAAAATAAATAAATAAAATAAAAATTCTTAAAAAAAAAAAAATGAATGTACCTGTGTGGAGTTTCAGTGATGGCTGCCTCCAAGCATTCTCCCACCCTTTCTAAACCACAGCCTCCTGCCTGAGGATGCCCGTCCATCCACAGCCAAGTACACCCACTTCCCTCCACCTCTCCATTGCTTCTTCTGAGAAGCTTCCTGCCTCTCCTCCTTCACATCAGCAGCTGCCAGGTTCTTCTCTGGGCCCTCTCTAATCTGTCACACCACCTTTCTCTCCCAGGAGACTGTCATCTCTGCATCCCCAGGAGCTTTCCAGGCCCAGGAAAGTTAGTTGAAGAAATAAATGAGTCAGGGCTGCCTTGGAGAATGTAGAAGTTCAGATCTGCCCCCAACACAGAAGCTGAGCACCACAGCCTGCAGGGGGCTCTGCAGCAAGAATCCTTTATAGAATTTCCCAGCTGGACTTGCATTTAGACACATCATTTCTCCTGAGCTGAAGCTGGCCTCTCCCAGAGTAGCCTGTGCCCCTGTTGGACAGCTCTGCAAAGCCGAGGCCTGCCTCCACCCACTGCCCTACCTTCTCTACACCAGAACAACTGTGGGCAAATTTCTTTCATCACTCATGGGTTGGCCCCTCACATACTCGAAGTTAAACATGTCTCTCTCTCTCTCTCTCTCTGGAGGACTCTTCTCCATAGCAAAGAGCTCTCGGTCCTAATTCAGTTTATGAATAGTCCACACCATGGTCTGGTGACCCCTCCCCTGGATACATTGCACTTTGACATCTTTTGGGTTTGTTTGTTTGTTTGTTTTAATAGAATACAGCATTTAGGTTTGAAGACAGTGTTTCAGGTATGGCCTGAGAACACAGGGCATGGTAGGACCATGGTTTCTCCTTTTTTGGGGTACAGTGCTCTTATCATAGCATTTAACTATGACAGCTGTCCACATAATTAAACCTCATATTGCTTAGAATCCCTAGTGGGAAAAGACTGATCTTTGAAAGAACAGATTCCAACCACGCAGAAGGTACCATTACATGTGCCTTGGTGACCCGCCTTCATTTAATTCCAGCAGCGAGCCTGTGTCAGCATTACCACCGCCATTCTGCTGATGAGATAGATTCAGAGATTTTTGAGCCAGGGTCTTGCCAAATCACCAAGTTGCAATGTTAGGCTCGAACTTATAATCTTCCTGCACCACCACACCTGGCTAAAAACCCTTTTCTTTTTGGACAATTTTCAGGATTGTTTTGGACAAACTTGAAGAGGGAAAAATGTAGGAAAGGAAGAACCTATCATCCATTCAAAAGGCTTAAATATGCACATGACTGTTCTCTGCCTTTTGTATTCTATGATTCAATGTAAAATTTACCCTACTGATCTAGTGCAAAGGTTAAAGCCTCACTGCAATGAAATGGGAACCATATGGACTCATAACTTTCAAGTTTCACTATCTGAACTTTACCCGAATCAGAGAGGCCTTAACAAGAAGGATCAAGCACATCTAAAAGTATCAAAACAGCTCCAACGTGCAGTGAAAACTAGGTTCAAGATAAACGCTAAATGCCCTACATGTCTACCTGATTCCCATAGAGGGCGGCAAAGGTTGAGCCCCAGCAGGTGCCAAGCACAGTCCCAAGGATCCCAGGGTCACAGGATGCTTCAGAACCCAGCTCTGCCCTGAACCTAGGTCCAACTGGGTGGTGGACAGAGTATAGACCTTGAATTAGGGTTCAGGACAGAGCATCTCCCTTGCTCCTGGTCCCCTCCTGACCCTTAGCCAGTACTTCTGTCCTTTTCTCCAAGGTGGTTCACTTTTAATATGCTTCTTATCTTTTCTCCAGATCCTTTTACAGCTGTCTGCAAAAGGTGGTGAAGCCACAGTAACTGAGATATGGTCCGTGAACTGGCACTGTAGTTTGTACACATCTTGTTTGAAGTCCTTGAATCCCCCTCCCTGCCCACCTCCTCAGCCACATCCATCCCGAGCTTCAGGGCCCAGTACTCACAGGAAGGTCTCCATCCAGCAGCAATGGGCCTTTGTTCACTGCCATCCTTGCTTTTCCTGCTGCAAAACAGAGAGTGCCAGGCTGTAAGGAGCCCTCAGGCTGCAGTCTAAAGGGTCAGGGCCCCACTGCTCCCGGTCACTCACTAGGCCCAAGCTGCTAGCAAGTTTAGTAGTCCTATGAGAAGATGTTAGGTTGCTGAATGGATGTCACATAGGAGGCCATTCCAGAAGGTTCCACAGCTGTGAGTTACTCCAGTGCCTACTGGTCAGGACAGATCTATGTAGCTATCTTTTTTTTTTTTTTTTTTTTTTTTGCAGTATTGGGGTTCGAACTCATGACCTTGCACTTGCCAGGCAAGCACTTGTGCCATGGAGCTATCTCCTCAACCCCTCTTTCTTTCTTTTCTAGTTTTTTGACACAGGGTCTTACTCTGTAGTCCAGGCTGGCCTTGGACTCACGGTGATCCTCTTGCCTTAGCTTCACAAGTGCCAAGATTACAGGTCTGTGCCACCATGCTTGGCAAGATAGATATTTTTCATAGGGACCCAGGAGAAGAAATGAAGATTGCAAGCAGCGATAAAGGATAGAAGGTTTTTGGGCTTTTTTTTTATTTTTAAGACAAGGTCTCACTATGCAGTTTAGGCTGGCCTTGAGCTCACTTTTGTAGCCCAGGCTGGTCTCGAACTCACACTGATCCTCCTGCCTCATCCTCCCAAGTGCTGGGATTACAGGCATGCACCGGCTCAAGGATATAAGGTTTTATATGAAGCCTCAGGGCTCTTAAATGAGTGTCTAAAAGAGACTAGAAGGATGAGTTGCAGGACTGTTTTTTGGTTTTTGAAAAAGCCCTGAGTTAATTCCTCTGTTTCTAAGCAAGTGCCCATCCCCCTATGTTCAGCCTTGTGAGCCCACAGTCACTCATAAAACTCACTGTCTCAGCTGCATTCTGGAAAGGCCAGTGGTGCCCACACTGCTCTGTCCTCCGGGTCCTTCAACTTGAAGCTTCCCCTGGGTGGTTTCCCCACAGGTCCCTTCAACCCCCGGAGCCCTTCCCTACAACTCCCTCCCTTTAGCACCCATAAACAAGCCAGGTCCAGCCATACCGGGGCCCCCCACTCACAGCCGTAGACTATCTCACAGTTGGTTGTGGAGCTGGACAGCAGAGCGTCTCCGATCAGAACTCTTCCAACCACTCCAGGGAGTCTTGGGCAATGCTTCTCAGGCCTCCAGCTAGAGGAGGGCAGAGAGGAAGAGCAAGCTGGGACAGCCAGTTGCCATGGTTATGTGACCCATAGTCCCATGGGCTCACCCTAACCGCTACAAGGACATTTAGTCACTGGGGAGGTGAACTGCAAAGCTGATGGCAGTCCAGGCTCAGAGGTCTGATTATTCCAGTGTCCTTATGCATCAGCTATTCCCATGCCTCAAATGGTAAAAATTGCTTCCCATAAAGAAGTTATAGGGATATATATCATTAAACTCATGAGCTCTCTGGGGTTGCAGAAAATAACTCAGTGGTCTAAAAGCTGGCCTAGCAAGCCCAAGAACTGGGTTTGATCCCTAGTACCACATGCTGTGCTGGCTCTACCTCTGAGCTACAGAGTGAGACCCTGTAACAAATACATTAATTTAATATAAAAATAAATAAAATATATAAACTCATCAGCTGTGAAGTTTCATCAAATTCCATAATATGGTCTCTTTCCCCCTTTTTCTACCTCTTTCTCCCATTTTTTTTCCTATGTACTAGCAAAGTTATGACTGAAACCTGCATGGGGACAGGGTCTATCTGAATGTACTCCTTTGACTATGGAGATAAATTGACCTAAAAGATGAAAAGATAGAGGTGGTGGGGAGGTTAAGTCCTTGGAGTAATTTATTTCATTTATGTATGTATATATGTATGTATGTATGTATATATTTATTTATGTTATGGCCAGCTCAGCCTGCCCTGAGGGTGGGGTTGGCACAACATGTGGTGCTAGGGATCGAACCTCAGTCCCTATGGTTGCCTAAGCTTGCCTAAGCAGGTGCTTTAGATTGCTGAGCTATCTCACCACCCCACCTTTCTTTTTTTTTTTTTTTTTTTTTTGTCTTTCTGAGACAGAGTCTTGCTAGCCTTGAGCTCACTTTTGTAGCTGTGTCCACCTCAGCCTCCCAAGTGCTAGGATTACAGGTGTGTACCACCACGCCCAGCATTTGGAGTAATTTCAACCTCTATAAATTCCCAGAGTTGAGGAAAATGTATTGAACTGCGCTTGGCCTAAAATGCCACAGAAGGAAAATGGGACAGCCAATTGTCCCATTTTGTTTTGTTTCGTTTTTCCTTCCAGTACCAGGCATTGAATTTAGGACCTTGCACTTGCCAGACAAGCACTTGTTCCACTGAGCTATCTCCCTGGCCCCCACTGGGTTTTGTTCTTGTGAGTCAGGAAAAGGAAGAGGATTGCCAAGATTCTATAATGGACCAACAGCAGCCAGATGACACTTGTTATCTCGTCCTTAGCAAGGACTCAAGCCTGATTTTAAAGATGACCAAGGACTGTGTTAAAGCTGCCAGGTTCACATTGCCAGGGTCTCTCTATTAGAACGGGGAACAAAAGCACGTTTGTCTTCCTTCCTGCTGGCAGAAGTGCATGTACTGTAGTCATGAGTTTCTGCCAAGCTGTAAGGCATGGGAAACAGAAGAAAGAGGACTGGTGTGAGGAATGGCAATCAAGATGAGCTTTGGTTACAAAATCCACATCTGGCCAGTCGCAGTGGTGCATGTCTATAATCCCAGCACTCGAGAGGCTGAGGTAGGAGGATTGATGTGAGTTCGAGACCAGCCTGGGCTACAAAAATGAGCCTGAACTGCATAGTGAGACCCTGTCTCAAAAAGCTAAATAAATAAATGAAATCTACATCTGTGAGGCCTGGTCAAATAGCTCAACGGATTAAAGTGCCTGCAAGCACCAACAGGGCCTTGGATTGGATCCCTGGGCCTGCCATGTGGGCCCCACCCCAAGGGCATGATGAGCCAGCAATTGAGACTGGGAAGAGTGGTGCACTCCTGTAATCCCAGCTCCTGGGAGGCTGTAAACAGGCAGATCACTACAAGTCCAATCCAGTAGTGAGACCCTGAACACCCTGTAGGCCCTTCCCTAAAATTAAAAAAAAAAAAAAAAAAAACGGGGGGGGGGGGGGCTGGCGAGGTAGCTCAGTGGTCTAAAGCAGCTGCATAGGCAACTGCAGGGACCAAAGTTTGATCCCCAGCACCACATGCACCAGCCCCACCCCCAGGGCAGGCTGAGCCAGCCATAACATAAATAAAGTTTAAAAAACAATGGAGCCAAGTGTGGCAGCGCTTGGGAGGCTGAGGCAGGAGGATGATGTGACTTTGAGACCAGCCTGGACTACAAAAATGGGCTCAAGGACATCCTGAACTGCATAGTGAGACCCTGTCTCAAAAAAGAAAAAAAAAAAAAAAAAAAAACACTACATCTGTGATACGGTAAGGTGGGGCATGGGGGAGAGTCAAGCAGGGAGCTTCCAAAAGGAATACCATACACATGATACATCAGCACCTAACAATCCAACCTGGGCTTTTCAGATAGCAGCATTAGGAATGGAGGAGACAAGCAGTGCCTAATAAGGTGGCCTCTGCCCTCACTTCAAGGTCCAGGAGAATTCTCTGGGTAGCTGTGCCTGGACTGCACCCTGGGCCAAAGGGCAGTTCACAACTTTGGGAACAGAGGGCTCTGTGCCTCAGAGCTCTGTTGACAAAACAGATCCTTTGGCCGATTCAGCTAGATCCTGGAATATGGGTGAGAGGTGAGAGGTGGCAAAGGGCCCAGGGAAATCTCCAGGGAAGTGGGAAGTGTCCCTCTGCCAGCAGTATTGCAGGACATGGAGCTGTACTTTCCCTGTCCACCACCTTCTTCCCCAGCCTCCACCATGTGAACGCCCAGGTCTCCATCATGGGTTCACAGGTAGATCCCCAAACTAAGCGTGGCACACAATCCGTTCTCAGGCAACAGTGTTGGCTACAAATGTGTGGTCTGTACCCCTAATAGGGACTTGTTTGGTTTGAGGACTCCTCATGAATATGGGGGCTCGTGTGGGAGGGTTAGTTGGGGGAAAGAAACATACACAGGGTCAGGCATTTCAGTATACCATTAAGGTATACGCTCAAGGTGAGGCACTTCCCAAACTCTGCCACCCACCCTACTTACAGAGGACAAAGTATTAAGACAGCTACCACCAATATATACTCAATCCAAGGTGACTTCTCCAGGCAGTAAATAGCTACTGCCCTGCCTGCTTCGGATAGCTGCTCAAGAGCTTCAGAGGGGAGACTCCTCAATCCAGAACCCCAAGATCTAAGTCTCTTGCATATGGCAGCCAGAGCTCCCTTTACCAAGGTCAGGCTGCACAGCACAGGAATTGGGGGTGGCATGGCCCTCTTGCTATAACTTCTCCAAACCCAGAACACATTCACAGATGCATAAATAGGTTTTGTCTAATAATTTATTAAACATAATTAATATCTTACATAGAGGATCTGAACAAGGGCTAAGAGCTGTTTAAATGTTATGTGTCCTGCTACAGCACCTTCCTTTTTTCTTTAAAATCCCCACAACATCCTCTTTCCATTCACATTGTGATTACTTCAAAAACAGGACACCAAGAACCTGAGTTTACTTTTTAAGAATCTCAATCACATTTATGGAAAACTTAATCAGTGTGTATTTCTTTCCTCATTCCCTTTAGGGTTAGTAGGATTATGGCTTTCTTGGTGATGCTGATGGCAGCCTCTGCAGGCGGCACCTCACATCATTCAAGCAAAAGAACCTGAAATCACAAAGACCCAGCCAACACCCCAGATGGGAGTCAGAACACAGGCAAATGTCACCAACTCAGCAGACTGGTGTTCCTCACTGGCCCTTGATGGGCCTTTCCCACCTTCCCCAGTAACCCTAGGGACCAGAGGTCTGATTTATCACAGAAAATTAACCTTCTACAAACATTCATGAAATTTCTTTTTTTAAAATGTATTTAGTACAGGGTCTATAGGGTCTCACTACAAGCACTGGGATTAGAGATGTGTGACGCCACACCTAGTCTCAGTGGGCCCCAGGGGCAGGGGTGGCACAGAATGCCAAGGATTAAGGATTGATCCCCAGTCCCTTGCCTTCCTAAGCAGAAACTTCAAGACACTAAGCTCTCTAGCTGGCCCTCGTGAAATTTTTAACTGCATAAATTTTCTTGAACATGTGGACTCACTCATATTTTTACACGGCTTTAAATAAAAACAATCTGGACAAATCCAGATGGCTTAAAAATTTGTGCAATGCAATATAAACCCCTAACAAGAATTAAAAAAAAAAAAAAAAAAAAAGAATTCCAAAGTCAGGGAACTAAGAGGTAAAAGGTCAAGATTCTGTCTGAACCCTCATTGTGGAGGGAGTCAGGAAAGGAGGTGTTGATCTCAGTTTTGTTTGTCTTCCAGGGTCAATTTCCTTATGTGTCACAGGCTACACAACAGGCACTGTCCTGACCTTCCACCCACTTTCACCTCAAATCCCTTTTACCTACTTCTGGTCCTCACCTGTTGCATCTGAGAGACTTCTACCCAGATACCTCTACATCACAAAGGTGCCTGACTAGGCTCAGAATCTACTTCTGGACACAGCGACGACAATGTGCAGAGATGATCAGGGCCAGTGGGAAGGGGTGATAACCTTCACACTCCAATCTCCTCCAATATCTCTGAGGGAGGGGTAATAACGGGAAGAAAAGGGGTCACTCCTGTTCGGATCACAGCACCAGGTGCACAAGAAATGAACAACCCATACTGCCCAACCCACACTACACATTAGTGTTCACTTATTAGCTTGATTAGGTTTTTTTCTTTTTTTTTTTTTTTTTTTTCTTTTTGCGGGACTGGGGTTCAAACTCACAACCCTGCACTTGCCAGGCAGGCACTTGTGCCACAGAGCTATCTCCCCAGCCCCTGACTAGGTTTTTTTCAATTTGTATTCACTACATGGACACTAAGCTCCTACTATGCAAGATTCTCAGGAAATGTTATTAGAGGTAGCACTTTCTAATCACTTTGGGCCCTATTCTCGGCGTTACCTCTGCTCACAGTACAGGCTGCTAAGTGCTCATGTCCACTTTATCACAGTATAACATGGTTTGTGACTAATGTCAGTAGTTTCACTGAGACATCACCTTCAAAGTAGGCCCTGGAGCTCAGCCTGCAACCGCCCTAGCGGGTCTTGAGCTTCATGTGAGGATATGCCACTGTGATGATACCTGCGACTGAGGACACGAGACCCCCGAGCCCGATGATGCCAGCATTGGACTTGTAGATCCCCAGCTGGTCCAAAGGGATCAGGATGTCACAGAAGTTCTTCACTGTGTCCAGGAACAAAGGAGGATGTCGCTTCAGGGATCGGAATAAGAGAAGCAAAAAGGACTGGAGCCACTCTGTCTCCTCTTCGAGCACACTGTGCCCCAGAGCATCCCCAGAAATTGATTTCCCTCCCTTTGCCCTCTCCTGCGTCACCCGGGCCATCTGCAGGGAGATTTCATATAGGTCCCGGACCAGGCTCAGCAGGAGGAAGTAGCAGTAGTGGCGGGAAGCCCACATCTGCCACTTCTCTTTGTTGATGCTGGAGGCAAGACCAATGTTCTTCACCCAGAGGACAGTGTCACAGATGAAATACACCACACGGTTCAAGTTAGCTAATGTCAAACATAAGCGAGGCACCAGGTCAGTGGAGCGGGCGCTTTGCTTGGTCGCCTGGACAGCGTGGACCACATTGCCTAGCCGGAACCCTGCGGAAAAATCGTGCACTGTTATTCCTGTCTTGTTAACACCCAGTAGGAGGGGGAGGCAGCGGGAGAGCCAGCACTGGCATTGAACAATGGGCAGGGATCTGAGGCTGAGACGGGACTCAGGGAAGAAGTCTTCAGGTATGGTAAGGACACCTAGAATGATCCTGCAGGGCTTACAAGACACTTGACTTTTAAAAGGTCCCTTCTCCATTCCAGTGAGTGCCAACAGTGATGTACAGCAGCACATCCTGACCAAGGTTAACCACAAGCAGGGGTTGTGACATGAGTGTCACCAGCTACACTTTTCAGAAGGAAGAACTACTGCAATGTGAACTCAAGGGGTGATACTCTTTTGGTGTCTGATGCCTTACACTATTTTCTATACAAAAGATTGCCTTAAGAAAATCATCAGTGCTGGGGCCAGCCAAATAGTTCAGCAGATTAAAGTGCCTGCAAGCAGGCACAAGGGCAGGTTCATCCCTGGGCCCGCCCTGCTGGCCCCACCTCCAGGGCATGCTGAGGCAGCAATTGAGACTGGCCGTGGGTGGTGCTATAAACAGTCTGATCTAGTAGTGAGACCCTGCACACCCTGTAGACCCTTCCTTAAAATACCGGGAAGGAAGGAAGGATGGGAGGGAGGGAGAGAGGGGTAGAGGGGGGGGAGAGGGAGAGAGGGG